>JADHZB010001136.1:0-126881 GCA_015657535.1 Nephromyces sp. MM_2019 | reverse complement strand
TCTTTCACGACATATATATTATGCGAGAAGTGGTGAGTGCGCACAACTTGGTGAAATGGTAGACATGTATGTGTTTAAAATTCACGCCGCAAATTCTAATCTTAGATGCCCATGTGTGTGTGCAAAACTTGGTGAAATGGTAGACATAGATGCCTATGTGCTTGTCTATATGCAGCTTACTTGCTATTTAACTAAATATTAAGCTTACACACTAGATGTATATACGTTTGTGCATATATCTATCTCTATATACAACTTATTCCTCCACTGGACTGCCATCGAACCAGTCTCTATCTCTCTTCTTTCCTGACCCCCTGAAGCCGCTTACACTATTGTGTGTGTGTGCGGAATTCTCTTTCTTCTCTACTGGGTATACATCAAAAAATGTAAAGAGAGAGAATTCCGCACACACACACACGCACACACACTAGCCCGACCTTCTATGCATTTCCCCTATCCCTAATTTCATCTTTATAAGAAACATTAGTGACTCGGTCATTTCCTCCTTAAGGCTCTGTGTGCTCCTAGCTTTTCTCTTCCCTCGTTCTTCGTTACTCGGACACACTAGAATCCCCTATTCTCCCACTCTTTTCGTACATTTTTCACAGATAAAAACTCTACTAAAAGTGGAATTTCAATGTGAAGAGGATGATGAACTCCCTTTCAGCTCCTCATTTTGTATTAGGCTACTTCTTGTTGCTTGTTTGGCTTAATAAGACGGCTTTGGGGCTGAAGAGCCTTGCTCCTTCCGGGCAAAGCACACACAATGGCCAGGTCGTCCACAGAGAACATCCTAGTTCGCCATTTGTTCCTGTAATTCCGAGAGGAAGAGGAGTTTTTAGGAAATCTGGAGCTCCGATTTTTCGGCTGGAAGCCAAGAATGAAGAGCTGTCAGATGAAGCGGAATCTTCATCTAATCAAGGAGAGCTGTATACGAAAAGCAGAGATTCCCAGCTCTACAAGAAAGAAGAAGGTAAGGCTGTCGTTCTTCGAGCAGTTACTTAAGTTGTTTTTTTATCCAAGCTGTAGTGTATCTACAGCTGGCTTTCTGCTGCTTTTTGGGAGGTAAAAGAGTGATTTTTAGGTCATTTTTTCGCTTGAATTGGGTGTTTTATTGGTATCTTCTTGTACATGTGCAGTGTGAAAAGATGCGCATGAATAGGGGTGCTAGAATAGCTGGTGTGCAGTGGGATATGTTATGTGTGCTTTTGTGCTGCAGGGTTTAGCAAACTTCGTCTATAAAAAAGCTGTGAGGTGGGGTGCATATGTTGCCATTGTTATTTTCCATATGTTTGGATGGCCAGGTGTGTAATGATATGTCTGGGGTGTGTGTTGGTGGATGTTATGCGATGTATGTGCATGTGTGGGTACATGAATTGCATATGTGTGTGTGACTCAATAGATGAATTGCATGTGTGTCTGCCAGTAGATGACTTGCATATGCATGTGGCTTTTGGTAGATGGAGAGCAAAGAGTGTGTGTCTTTTTCTCACCAACTATCAGCGCATCTAATATAAACTTATATCCATCATAATAAATGTGCGTGTTCGTATATCAAGCTATCTACAGATTAGTGTCGGAATCACTCTTGAGAGGATTTTATATACGTCAAATTTATAGCTTACTACATCTGCTACACACACAAACTTAAAAACGAGAAAATCGCTTAAACTAGCTGCATTTTTCTTACTTAACTTATAGTGGTACTCGCATCTGTCGCCATCCGCTACTCTTTGTTTCTCAGAGAAGCCTCTCTTCCTCTTTCTTTATGTTTTTAGGGTTTCCTTTCAAAGCAGCAGGCGATTTAACCGCCTCAGCTACCGGTAGAGGGTGTAAGTACACCTCTCTTTTCCGCTATAAATCCCCATTTTATCTCGTAAAATCGCAAATTTTCCCAACTTCATGCTTCATCCCTCAGTCTGCAGTATCTTCCCTTCCCTTCAATGATGATTGCAAAACCTCGCGAGAAATCCTACGATCCTGTCGCTCTAAGAAGTGCTGTAACTTCTACTCTACGTCTTTAAGCTCAAACTCTTTGAAAGGTAGCGGTGGATCCGGTGGAAGAGAGAATAGAGGAAAAAATCTCTCCATCTTGAATGTGCAGAATCCCTTAGATTGCTTCCTTAATAGTGAAAACAATTCATCGAATGAAAGCTTGAAGATCATCATTGCGGGTGCTCCATGTGCAGGAAAGGGTACTCAGTGTGAGCTTCTGAAGGTATTTGTGTAAATGCAGTTTTAGAGGATGTTTTATTTGTTTTTTTCTGGCTCATTTTCATCTTTTTGTCTTCTTGCATATCAATTTTATAAAGAAAACGCGATTTTTTTTTTAATTTCTTGGAATCTCTGTGTGTGGAATTGCATCTTTGAGTCTGAGCCTTCTTCTTTCCCTGTGTGTACTGTGCTTTCCAATTTTTGTAACTTTTTTTGTGCTTCTTTTTTGATTCTGTTGCGTCTATCCTCATTTCAACTGAAGCAGTTTCTTCTACAGCTCTCAAAGTCTTTGATCTGTGTGCAAGTGCCCTTTTTTTTTAAGCTTCATATCCCGTCTCTCAATACGTGTGTTTTGCACGAGATCTAGCGAGATTATCACTATATATCTCCACCCTCATCTCTCCACCCTGCGCAAATAATCACTCACCTTGTCTCCCATCTTTCTGATATTTTCTCTTTTTTTCTTTTTCACTTCTTCCTCTTTGCTCAGAAACACTATGATCTAGCACACATCGCGACTGGAGTTCTTTTAAGAGAGTCGATAGAGGAGGATAGCCCTGTTGGAAGGGTAGCTGATGTATACATAAAGAATGGGCAGCTTGTTCCAGACGATATCATCTTAGAGCTGATAAGAAATCGCTTCGACGCGAGCAGAGAAGAGTCTTCTGGTTGGCTTTTGGATGGTTTTCCTCGTACTTGGAATCAGGCTCAATCATTGAAGAACTTGGGAGTTGAAATTGGTGAGAAGAGAGGTTTTGAGGGGTGTTGTGTGTGTGTATACGTGTGTGTAGGTGTAGGGATGTTTTTTGGGTGAATCTAGCAGGCCAGTTTGTATGTGTGCAAGTGTGCTTTTTGTTTGTGTAGGTGCGTGTTCGTGTGTTTTTTGGTGTACCCTTGTAGGTGTGTCTTTGGTGTGTGTAACTGTTTCTTTTTGTGTGTTTGTGAGGAATTATTGATCAGTCTGTAGCTCTCCTTCCAGAGCTACTTTGAAGGGTGACTGAGGTGCATGCGAACTCTACAAATTTTACGTTTTCGCTTGCTCCACTGAGATATTCTTAGGCACTAAGTGTGTGTGTTGCATGCGAATATGTTGATTTGTGTGTCTACGTCGGCTGTGACTGGGGCTTACCAGAGATCATCATCATACATGGGATTTCTGAATATGATGATGTGTAATGTGTGTGCTGTATACATACACTGGCTGTTTCCGATGGTGAGTGAGTAGAATCCAATGCAGTTTATACTGTGAGAGCTTCATTCTTCGCTTTATTTATTGCCGATTTTCTAATGAGAGCAGTGTTGGAACTTGTGTGCGTTGAAGCCCGTGTGTGCGTGTTTGAGCTTGTCTCTTTTTTATTATTCTCACGGAGGCAGCATACTCGCTGGCAGGTGGTGATATCATGCATTGTTGTGTGTATAAACTCTAGTGATTTAGAGAGAAAAAAGTTGGATTTTCTTGCAGACAGGCACACGCGCACGTAAGATTTGCTCTGGTCTGCGAATTTAGTGCTCATACACATGCACTGTGTGCTATATATAGCCCGTTCACCCCCCCCCCACACCCTGTTTCTCCTCTTTCCCCCCCGCGTTCACCCCCCATACACAGAAAGACCTGCTTCCAGGTTCACTAGGCATCAAAGCAACAGACTCTCCACACGCATATTCTATCAAATACCCTCTATACTTTCCAAATTTTCCGAAAATTCCCGCAGATTTTGCCTTCTTATTGGAGGCTCCTGAATGGCTGCTTTTTCAAAGAGCGTCTAATCGACGTATTGATCCCCTCACCGGTGTAGTCTATAACTTGAAAACTCGCCCACCAGTAAGTGAAGCAGTGTGGAGTAGGTTAACTAAGCGAGAAGATGATGTTGAGGAGGTTATGCAGAAGAGATTGCAGGTATTCAAACAGTGTGGAAACAGCATAAAGGATGTTTATCCTGAGAACTGCTTTATGTTAGATGGCTCAGTTACTGCTGAGGAAACCTTTGAAGAAATTTCTCGCATCATCTACTTGAAGAGGGGAATAAGATCGAAGATCTTGGAAGATAGTAAAAATAGCAAAGACGCATCAGCGGAACGTATAGCAGTGGAGGGATGATTATTTTGGTTGTGCCTGAATGATCAAGGCGATTGGAAGAAAATATATTTGGATTGTAGAAATGAGATACTGCAGCGCATGATGTAGGAGTAGGTGAAGCGTTTGAAAATGAGAAGTGCGTGTGTGTGTGAAGATGAATACGGTGATGCATTATAACGTGGATATGCATCAAAATTAGCACATTTTAGAGGTTAATGGTTTAGAAATGAAAGTGTGTGTGTGTGTGTGAAGACTTACACAGTGATGCAATATAGCCTATATATTCGTCCAAATATATATTTCTAAGAAAATGAATCGATAGGGATTGTTTTTTGATTGTTTTGCCCGTTAACGATGAAATTTATTGAAGGATAATAGAGTGAAGTAGTAGTATGTAGAGGTTTTCTCTGCGTGAAGTTCGCTGATAAATCAGCGTTAATGAGCAGTATTTTGATTATTTTAAACAGCAGAAAGAGCTGTTTCAGCGAGAAGCACTGGAAAGCTATCTCAAGGGTCTGCTAAAAGATCTTGAAACACACCTCATGCACTTGATTTCTGAGGTGCAATCGAGACGAGAGATTCGGGTGAAAAACGTCTAAAAAATGAGATAATTTATACATTGTTGGTTATATATATAATCTAATTGAAAGCTGAGAATATATAACCTAAAACTGATTGAGGAAAAGCTTATTTATACGCAACAAAAGAGGTTTTCCTGGTGGCTTTCGTGCTGAAGTTTGGTGTATTCTTGGATGTATGCTCGGCAGCGATGTTGTGGTTTTTGCTGTTGGTGCGTGCGCATGTGCGGGTGTGTGTGTCAAAATGTATATGCGCATTTGTAGTCGTGTGTTTGAAAGTGTATATGCGCGTTTGTTGGTGTATGTGCTCTGCCATTACCTTTCAATGAGGTTTTTTGTGTGCGAATAGGCTGGAAGCCGTAGAGTTGGAAATAGAGTATACCAGCGAGTTGAAATAGCGTACTTATAACCAGGCAAAGATTAGTCTTGCATTACAATTTTATCAATAAACAAGTTTTCCCTAAAAGACACATTCATATGCATTGGTAAAGCGTTTGGTATGCACCGCTTTTTCTGGCAGATTAATGAGTGCTGAAAATCTAGAAATAGAGGCAAATTTGCTCATCAAACTTCAGGTACGATTGTACCAGTATAAACAGGCATCAGATGCTATTATTCCTGGAAGGATAGTTGCTCAGAAAAGCATGCACAGTATATCCTTGCGATAAACTCGGTGGTATCCTATGTAGAGGTACCGCTTGCTTATTTTACTGCAAGAATTATATAAAACGTGCCGCTTCAACCCTTTGATCATCCACAACAAGAATCGTCTAAAACACGGCACTTAATCCTTGTAAGAACTTGCGTTGGTTCTGGAAACGCACATGATTTTATAACAGCAAGACCGGACTGTATTGCTGGCAGGCCTTAACTTCCTTTTTTCTTTTTAAAAAGCTTGCTTCGCATTATCCTCTTCTTAGCTTGCAAACATTTTTACTCCTGTCAATTACACTGATTGCTTTTTGGGAATAGAGTATCCCTAGATAGCTACCCATTACTCAATCACTTTCTTCACGCATAAACATAGAAAAATTCTTATAGATTACACGACAGAGTGGAGCAAAGCATACTTACCAAAGCATTTCTCCAAGCTTTTGAAAAATGTATGAAAACGATGCATATACGTCATCAAGCACTGCGGTGGACCCGACCGTAAGATTATACAGTCTTGTAGATGTGTTCACAAACTTCATCAGCAAAATATCATTTATTTCAAGTTTTATATTCGTGGTAGAAGAAAGCTTTAATGCATTCAGATTTCCTGCTAAACTTTGTTTTAGTACCTTTTTTTTTGAGATAAAAGGCTTAGAAAACAACACAAAAAAATGTAGAACAAACTACAGCTATACTGGCTGTGTGTCTCTATATAGCACTCAGC
Source organism: Nephromyces sp. MM_2019 (assembly GCA_015657535.1). Lineage (NCBI taxonomy): Eukaryota > Apicomplexa > Aconoidasida > Nephromycida > Nephromyces > Nephromyces sp. MM_2019. The sequence goes on along the minus strand of JADHZB010001136.1, from coordinate 120,634 downwards.
TAAGGAAAGGCTCAGAACAAGGCTTCTACGTTGGTGGGTGCTCAGAACAAGGCTTCTGCGTTGGTGGGTGCTCAGAACAAGGCTTCTGCGTTGGTGGGTGCTCAGAACAAGGCTTCTGCGTTGGTCAGTTTACCGCCACACAAATAATAATATAAGCATTTCACGCTGAATCGTAGTAATTTCTCCAGACTAAAGGGCAATACAAGAGAAATTCTGAAACACTTTTATGCTAGATTTGCCTCTGTGTAATGTAGCAAAAACGCCGCGGTGTATTAAGGGAGGAATAATGCTGCTATCCTTCTCTAAATCACACACTGCTGTGAAACCATTTGATGAGCGCAATTACGGTTCATTTATACTCTTAATTTCACACGTAGAAATCCTTTATGAGGGCATTTATGCTTAAGAAAAATTGCTCATAATGCATTCAATGATATACTGAAGTAGCTACTCTTCCTCAGGATGCATCCGCTTTTCACGTGCACCCCATGGAAGAATATTAGATGCCTACACATGCCATCATCGTATTTTTGTAGTGTAATATATTCTTGAGTAAGCTCTGCCATGCTATGAAGCTTTCTCGCACCTTTGCTATGTGTTTTCCATCATTGAAAACCCTTTTGATAAGCAGAAAATGCTGTAAACATCGCTTCATCAAGCGTAAAATGATGAAATCAATACTTGAACATTAATGACTGTAGACCTCATATTGCAGCTCCTCTCGTGAAAAATCTTTTTATTTATGAAGAGGAAAATTTGTATATCTATGCGATCTTAGCATAAAATCTCACTCTTGTTTCTTGGTTTTATAATTAGTTTTCTCTGAGCCTTTCAGATGTATAGTAGTGGCTGTGTGCGATATTTAGAGGCAAAGTGGGAAGAACTGCTCTTGAAATTATCTGGCCTAAAATAGTATGTATTCATAGCAGATAAGTTGCTCATATGATATGAGATGTTCTTTTGTTTTACATTGATTGTGCAAGGGTTTGATTGCCTTATTTCTGCCGTTTTTTTTACGTCTTTTCTTAAACATGATAGCTCAGAAAGACAATTCTTTAACTTTCAAATTCTTTCTTCAGTTCAATAGATACGTATAGTTGAAGGCATAAACTATGCTTTAAACGTTACAAGAGAATGTCAATCTATAGAAGTAATTGTAAAAATGAATTCAATGAGGAGTATGTAAACAACTTGAAAGACCCGATATGAAAAAAATAAAAATTTGTATCATACGATCTGCGCTCATCAAAGACGAAGTTAGTGACGCCAGGTCCTTAATGCATTTTTTGAAGTCCTAAAACTGCTTCAGTTCAAACAGCCTTTACGAATTCAGCAATGACTTTGGTATGATCTGGTGTAATACAGAGCTATATAGCGGTTCAGCATGAACACATTTTTATTGGGAAATATCTTCTAATGGCTGTGAGTGGGCTGGCCAGTTAAAATTTGCATACTATGCAGCCGTATATTCCACAATGAGCTTAACTACTTCTATGAGTGAAAGCGCAAACTAGGTATACCTCTACGCTAAAAGCAGCATGCGTCAAGTGGTTGCTTGCCATGATCGGCTAGCCTTGCACCGTACTAGATCTAAGATAATCCCACTGATTAAAGTAGCGGAATGATTCGGAAGAAGACCGGTAAAGATGTGTTCTCAGCTTCGGATTTCATGCTTAAAACAATGACGATGAAGCCCGAAAAGAAGTCAAATATTACGTGAAAAGGCTGGAAAATCGTATAATTTTATAATAACTTGCGCTAGATTTGGAATTCCTTAAACTATTCTTTGGTACAGATAGCATTTACGAAAAAAAATTTGCACTGGCACTCCCGCTTTCGTCGTAAGGCTGCACTGACAAGGTAGTAAGCGGTGAGGAATACTGAACATAAACTCTGCGTGGCTGAGCATTATAGGGGTAGGGGCTGTGCTAATTGTTTGGCACTCTATACACATGTACTGCTAATATTTATAACCCTATTATACACATGGCTAATATTCCTGGAAAATAGTACTGACGATGACATCAATATCAGCGCAAATGAGTTATAATATATAAGTGAGCAGAAAAGATTGACAAATTGCTTTACCTAAGTTGGATATGCTGCTTTGCTGTTCATGTTTCCTTAGCGGTTAGTGTTCTATCAGGTTCTTAATTTGGTATATTCAAGATCTGCAATCATAATCTTAGAACTATAAACCTAGCAACCGAACTGAAATGGATAAAATAAAACCTGCGAAAGATCGGATAATCTCGTAGAATGTAGTGGAAGGTAATAACTGTACGGGCCTATTCAACTAGTATTAGAAGGATAAAACCTGTATCGACTTTGCAGAGGGTAGAGCATAAGACAGATTAAATTAGGAATGGAGGCATTTAGAACTTTATCATTTAAAAGACATTTAAAAATGCTGATTTAGATACCACACTCGCTTTGCTTAGCTTGACGCAGCTGATAAATATACTAGCTATAAGCATTTGGATGGTCCCTATGTCTTTTTCCGACCTAGGTATTGCATATAGTGAAAGGCAGGATTATCAACCTTATCTTCTTTCCTCTCTGCAAATACATGGAGAACTCACTTATGAATGCAAGGTTACTTGTTGTAATAAGCTAATGAAGCTGAAGGAGAAGTTAAAAATTTCAATATAAAGTATGAGCTAGCTTCTACCTGGCAAGCTTGGGCGGCGAAATATTGTAAAAACGCCGTATTCCCGAAGAATTTTGTGCCATACTTTTATATATAAGCTTTCTATGAAAATACATTGTATGGCACCATTCTGCACCATGCTTACCGTGCTGCTTGGCAAAAATGTTAGCTTGCCACTTCTATGGTACTTACCATAATTCTTTGACTTTAGTGAGTTTTTTTAGAGCTTCTCTATTTCTAACAAGTAGTACATTGTTATAATTGTTGTATTGACTCGCTGCATAACCTCGACCTTCAGGCTGCAAGCTCGTAATGTGAATTGTGCTTGAGGACTAACCTTCTGGGACAAATTTGCTACTTTAACTTCCCAACAGTCAAGCTACTTGCATTAGAGTGATTTACAGCAAATCATCTACGTATCTATATGCGGAACGGGTTTAAAAAAAAAATTCCACGGTACATAGCAGGCGCTTGCTAGTAGTCTTTAAAGCAGCTTTAGCGTACATGACCAAAAATATGGGTCAGGGGCGAGAGCTAGAGGTGCTGGAGAGTGAAAGGCTCGTGGTAGAGAAAACCGAAGCAATGCGCCCTCATAAGCAGGTAAAAGTGTAGAATTAATACACAATCTGTTTTTCCTTATTAAGGGCTTGGCACTCAGTGCGTAGCAACGCATCTATTGGTGCACTGTCATTCAGCTGAAGTGCTTGCGTAGTAACATATGCCATGTAGAGTCTACCTGACTTTTATTTACCCAAAATATATTTCCGCGTGCTGGTCTATCAGTATTCCTTGGTGATGAAAATATGCTTTAACTTACCCCATCCTCCCGAATACATAAGCCTGAAACGAGTGTAGTATCATGGCAGCCACATTAAGCATTTTATATCTCATGATAAATTTCTTCCTTTGATGTTTCATTTGTGAGTATTACTTAAAGATATATATTCACATTGCTGTAGCGAGCACCAGTGGTAAGCTAAATTATGCGTGTTTTCTTAAAACTATTGAGAACCGTTCAACGAAGGAAAAGGTATGGTTTCTTTTTGTCGAGTCCCTTGGGAGTTTATCGTGCTGTACGCTGGGGTAAAAGCTACCATTATTTGAGAACCTACTACATAATGTGCAAATACTGGCTTCCACTGTAGCACAGCTCGCCGTTGAAGCATCGCTCTATTACCTAAGACTGATCTAAGTAAAGGGCTGCATTTTCCCCTGGATATCTTTGAATTGCGAAATTTACACATTTAAAACTTATAAGATGAAGTATGGTGTTTTCCGATAATGCTAACCTCATCTTATAGTCAACCATTAAGGTTAGTTATATCTTAATTGCGCTGCATTACTCGTAGATTATCTTCAGAAGTTTTAAAGAGGCTGACAAATTGACCTGCGAGCAGCAAGATTGGATCCTTAGAAAACAGGTAAAAAAACCAGGCTGAACGTCCTTTTAACGATACTTAATTATCAGTGCTCCTGCAAGTAGAACTAGCTTGTCATCGACATGGAGAGAAGTCAACTCAACTGCCTAAGCTGCAAGACAGTAAATCTTGGGTTTGCTGGCTATTCTGAGCTTTAAGTCCCCTTTACAAGCGAAGTATATTATCGCGATATTCTGCGCATTTTTATGATATCTTGTATATCCATATAGTTTTTATTCTGAAAGCTGATATACTTGGTTCACTGTTGGGATATCTGTCTCCTATCGTATGGAAGGCAACCTGTATGAATAACTGGTGATAAAACTACCTTTTTCCCATTCCAGGAGGAGTATAAGCGTGCTGCAGAGGAATATTTGCAATGCCACCCTGAGGTCCAGGAACTTCTTAATGATTTTCTTGTGCAATTCATAGACTCTGGAGAAGTAAGCAGAAACATCGGGGGAATAATTTGCATAACGGAAATGGTAGTTTCTATGCTAGGGTAAATAGCGGTGAGCGAGTTTATAAATAGATATAATCCCGAAACTGCTAGTTTGCATGCAATTGGTCTGAATCAAAGCTTCAAAAAACTTTTTAAGAAATGAAAGTTATTAACGTTTACAATTACGCTGAGAGTTTAAAAACTACATACCGCAGACTTTGCGCTTCTTATAGAAATAATGTATAAACAGCTAAAATATAGTCAAATCTCAGCAATTTCTGTTAATCTCAAATTCCTGGGGATCAATATTGACAATATGCTGGTGATTTTCAGAGTGGATAGCCTCTTTGCTTAAACTCAAAAGAGAGCCTGCTTCCCTGGCGTGCTCGCTGCAATTTGCAGCAGAAGGGACAAGCTCATTTTGTCATATACGCCAATTCTTTTACCTCATTCAAAGAATGACAATGAATAGAGATTTTAAGAAAGTGTACTTCGCAATACATATATTAAATCTTTGGCATATTTTTTTTTTTATCAAGTACATGAAAAAAGCTAGGTTCGCCCAAACACTTTTTCAAGCTTTAAATTTAAGAGATAATGGCTTTAATGTTATTCTTGGATATATAAAATTCTCTGATAATTTGAATAAAGACAAAAATGATGGTTGGATAGAAAACAATATTATTGATTCCTATACATCAAAAGGTCCTGACCAAAGCGCTTTGTATCCACGAGTTGCACAAAATTCAATCCCTTTATGTTGGCAGGCCGCAAAAATTTCGTCCAGCCGCCATCGCCTGAGCATGCCATTCCGCGTCAATCATGATTTTTAAGAGCACAATACTTTACCTGCACACTTCCTGACTTGCTCACGTTTCATCCTGGCCCTTTGAAACCGTATCTAGCAATACTACTTGAACTCTTGATTGCAGGTAGATGTCTACAACTATGCCAAGGAGTATTTTTCTAGTATATGATAAAAAAGCAGCACACACGACTGATTTAGTAGCCGCCCCTATGTAGACTCCCCAGCACTGTCAAGTGTATGATACATCGGCGTTACTCTTTAGATACAGCACGATTTAAGGACGTGCGCGCCAAATGCAAAGATGAGTCCAGCTTGTGTTTTTGGAATATCTCGGCCTTTATATCATGACATCCTTTAAACAAAAATTAATCATTATTTTTGCTACCTAATGCATGACTCACAATTTAGGTTCTTGCGCAGTGTGAAGCTTGCGCTGCTGGTGCTGACGCTACTTTATTGATGGGCTCGATGGCATCTTTCAATGCTTACCTTATATAAGGGTAATTTTTTCAGCGGAAGCTCTCAATTTTCATAGATGCAATAAGAATGCTCTGGTTACAAACATCAGCTTATTATCAGACTATTCAACATCGGTTATGTTTCGGGGATAGCTTTTATAGGTTTGTGGAATCCATTAAGCGCCCTTCAATCTTTGAAGTTTGGCTGTAGCTCACCTTAGTGGCGCGTGCAGCACTATTCAATAAGATATCTCGGTTTAATCATTATAGATTAGCATCATAATTCTTTTGAAATCAGTCTGTGGAATTGGAATATGCGCGTGTACAATTAAAAATAGTATCTCACCAGATGAGAATGCATTATGACATGAACTCGAAATTGTAAAAGACTTGAATAGATGATGGATGTTCCCCTCTTGAGCCCATGGAAAAGTCTCAATATGTGGATAATACTGATTTTTTTATAAAAGTAATCATAGAACACAATTTCCCAAGTGGCAAATGGTGCAGCATACTCGTTACGAATCGTTATTCCGTTGCATGCAATTCTCACTTTGCTCTTCTTGAATTCACCAGCTAAATAAAAATTCCCACGAACTTGAAGCTAACATGAAGATAGGACGTCCTTAAAGTATAGCGTGGACCGGTTTGTTTCTAGTAGTTGAAGCAATTAGGCGACACGCATCCGCTTGAGAGCCGCTTGAGATTTCCCGTATATCTCTCGGATCTCTTGTGATCCACAGCTTCTTACATTTAGGAAATAGGCATTCCCACTACTGTCACCTTATAATAATTGTGGTAAGCTCCATGAACTTATCAAGTCATATCTCACCATGCGGTAAAAGTTTTTTAGTAAGGACGCCTCTCCACATGCAGTACCCAGCCTACAGTTTAACCTACTCAAACTAATCGGCGGAACAGCGTACCACCACAATGGTTTACATTATGGATGCATAACCTCACCAGCACACGTTGCCGCTTCTGAATGCGCTTCTAACGCGTGACCCAAGCTAGACTTTTCCCACTCGTTGTGCACCGTTAGTTAAGAAATCCAACGGAATATCACGGCGCATCATCAGCCATCCATTTATGCTTGTAACCTGCTGGATATAATCATAGCAGCCAGCTTGGCAGGGCATGGCACGTTAGAATCCCGTAACGGCGATGCTTCGTAGAGCCATTTATCCCATAAAGACCTTGAAGAGTGCATTCGTAACGCCAGTCATAGCGCACCACCTAGCGATTCTTATGGCGTTTAGTGCAGCAACTGTAGGAGGAAGGCGAACCCTAAATCCTCTCACTACTCTTTCTCTTAATCTTGTGCTCCTTTTCCCGAAAAGTTTCGCTAGATCATCAACCAGGGCAGTTTCGTGTTATGCGGGCGAGAGAAAAGCTGCATTCTTCTCCGCTCCAGCTATTTTTTACCGTGGAACTCACGTATCGCTATTAAGCTGCAATCCTCTTGCTGGGTGAGCGTGTAAAGTTCAACGTGTTGTGAAAAGCACGAAAATGGGGGTAGAGTTTCTCAACAAGATGTATATTTAGGGCATGGCCAGAGATATGAACTAAAAGCCAGTAGCGCTGTTAAGGAAAACCAGGACAATGTTGGTGCACCCATTGTGTTTGAGATAGAAATAGAGTAGGTATGTAAAATGAAAGCTATTGCTGGTGGATTCAGAGGCTACTGTGTCTTTTGAGATGTGAAATTTATCTTGAAATGGCGGCAAATGCGGGAGATGAGTTTTTTGCAAAGAATATGTACAGTTAATGCATATGAAAATGTATGAAGAAGTTTTTCAAAAGCCGGAGAATATAGAATATTCGGCAGAAGATTGATTTGGTCGCTGTAATTTATGAATTTCCTTATCAATAGATTCTTTTTTGTACCCCAATTTTTGGTTATGGTTGATTCTAAAAAGCTATTGTGGACTTCTTGCAGACTTTTGAATAATTTTTAGCTTACAAGATTTCATCACTGACCTAGATGTGCGGAGAATCTAGATGACACATAATTGTATTTCTTTCTCTGGAACATACTGTTGCTACGAGATTTTCGACCAACTTGTTGCAGTCTTGTTACGAGCATGCAGGATCCTCGTTTGTTTTCATAACTTGCACACTTAGTCTTTGTTGCACGTGTAGTGGTAGACCATTTAGTCTGAGAATATGACGCCTTGGTGCTCTATGAGCAGCTATGTTTAGGTGGTGATTTTATTGTCATGTAGCATGGATCTCCTTTCATCTTTGGTATCCCGCTGTGTCGGAAAGATTCACTCAAGCTAATCCCGTTGTTCGTTGTTACACGTGTGATCCGCCTATTGACCTCAATGAAGAAATCTACCTCATTGTATCCTGGTGCTTTCATTACTTTTTGCATGATAGAGACTTCGAGTGTGCCGAAAATCTTACCTCAAGCTTGCCATGATAGCAACTCAAAGCTTAGCAAAGTACCAACCTCTAGCTTACCATGATACCAACTCAAAGCTTACTAAAATTCCGCCTTACCATCGTATAAAATATCTTCTTCAGGCTTGCCATTACTCCCACTACTACCCTTAACGTCGGGTGATGGAGTAAATGCGAAAACTACTCAACTTGTTTTGTACTTTAAAGCGTTGCAACTCTTATTATTAAGGCGCATAATAGCTCATCGATTTTGCATGAATTGAGATGCCATTAACTTGTGGTAAATAGTGGGAACATCTTCTCTTGAGTTATCTGCGAATGTTAAAATATGTTAATTGTAGAGCGTCGGGTTTTAGGCTCTGACGGATACCTTGCCACATTATCAAATTACACGCTAAATTGCCTTTTCGAAGCAATCTATCAATTGGTAATGAGCCAAGGAATTGCAAGGAGGGAAGGAAATATCCAATGGTCATCAAAATTGTTCTCGCAGGGAGAATATTGATTATCATTGGATATTTCTGCTTATTTTTCTTCCTTGTATTTTCTGATTGCTTTTTAGGTTTAGCTTTTATTAGTCTTAAAGTAAGTAGGTGATTAAATCCCCCAGCAGATTTGATGTTTTTTTCATGAGCTAAACTTCCAAAGGCGATAAAGTTTAGTAGTTTGGGTTTGTGGTCACTCCTGGGGCAAGTTTCAGCATATACACTCTATGACCGTACCTTTTTCATTGCTGAAAGTGCCTTTTTTTATGCCTGATTTTGGTTTTTAAGGAATAGTGCAGTGTAGCATTTATAAAGTGCTTTCTGCACAGCTTGCTTTTCATTTGTTAGTGTGGTATCGCAAACGTAAACTTCAAAAAGTTGCGAGATGCTTGACTTATTGTTCTGCATTTTAAGGATATCGAACATAATCTGCTTTTTTGTCAGAGATTGTTGTCTTTTCTGCCCTTTTTTACAATTTTTGGACAACGTAGCCTGGTCGAATGTTTATATTTTGCTCTTGAAAATTGGAATAAAAACCGTGTGTGAGTTTTTTGAAGTTCGGTGGCGCCATATTTGCTTTCGTGTCTGATACTAAGGGCGTAAGGAGTGATTTGCATGTATTTTTCAGTGTGTATACGAAGCAACTTTAATTAACCTAGACTTGCAGCTTCTTTGTATTCAGTTCATTATATTTCATTCCCTCTTCCTTCGCTAGACATATTTTTTGGCAAGTGCACGCTACAGACCCTCTTGAAGATTGATGCTCCATTGCGTGTATTTTTAGTTCTTTCATTCAGTTAGGTTTTCTTTGATGCATCGCTCTCATGAAGAGAGGAATTGCGACGCTGTTTTGTGTTACTAACGAACAGAAGGGCTTTTTTTCGTTAGTTGTGAGTCATTTGAATGTTAAATTATTATTCAAAGTCTAGTTTGAAGATGTATGTTCATTTCGCAGATTAAAATACTTTCAGAACTGCAGATGATACTTTTTTTTTATCCCTGTCATTCGTAAAAATTATCTCAAAATATCATTTTCACTCCTTTTTCGCTCCCATAATAAGTTTTTTTTCCAATTTTATGCGTAGCTCAATATCACGAAAATCGCTTCCGCTAAGCACAATGACCGGCGAAAACGAAGCAGCTTCCAAAGGCCCTTCAAAGGAGAGCGTCGTAGCGAATGAAAATGCTGATACTATTTTCGGTAAACCTTGCATGTTTGATTTGCAATTCAATTTGGGCAGCAGTTTGCTATGGGAAGAGTGTTTTTAATACCAATTTTTCTTCTATTTTTAAGTTTGAAAAAAACTATCCCAGCTTGTGTACTGCTATTAAAAACAGTTGATTCCGAAATTTTGGAGAATTAAGCTTCTTTTGGGCGTGAATTTGAACTTTATACTTCTTCTGGGCGTAAATGTCATCATTAATAAGCTTTTTCGGCATTTTTTGCTGAATGTTACCATGTCCGTCATTCTTGATTTCTGCAAGTTTTGTGTCTTTAACTTGCTCCTTTCTTAGCTTCTTTTTGAGGTTTTTTTTAGATTATAAGTAGTGATGATTCTTCGTCCTTAGCGTAGATTTCCTTTTTTTGAACCCTTGCGGGTTATTTACAAACGGTGATCTGCGATGCTTCATGCTCGGCAAAGAAGGCTTATTTTCATGATATAATACTCTTTTTGATTTAATCTTTCCTATATGAAAGATGTAAATTTTTTTCTTGCATAATTCCGCTGCTGGCCAAACGCTTTACCGATTAGTTGTCGTAAATACTATGTTAGCCTTGTGTGATTTTGTGAGTCCTTTTTATTCGTTTTCAGGCAAGATAGTGCGTGGGGAAATACCGAGCAGGAAAGTCTATGAGGATGAAAAGGTAGCCTGATATGAAATGCTCTGCTTTTTGGTTTTTACAAATAAAATTTAGCATGGTGGCTAATTGAGTGGAGAAAATTATATATATTCAGCTCTTTGGTTATTCCGCCTTTTATTGTTAAACCCAACCCTAATGATTGATTATTGCTCAGCATTTTTTCACGGGCTATATATTCAGATTATTCCAAAAATAAAGTGAAGTTTTTTTTAATTTATACTGAAGATTGCATTTCAATCTCTTCAATTTTCAGCGGATTTAAGATTCTTTCTGCAATTTGTTCATCTGCGTCTTCATCTGGGTTTTCATCAGATTCTTCATATGATTTTTCACCTACGCGTTCATCTACTCCTTCATCTACTCCTGCATCTACTCCTTTGTCTGCACAGTTTTACTGCTTCTGTTTTGCTTTTACTGATTAAGCTTTTAGAGTACCCATTTTATTAGCTAAGTTTCCTCGTAAAGCTACCCATTTTCTTCCAAGAAATAATACTGTTTGAATCCATTTTCTGTCTGAAAACAGTGCCTTGCATTCCACGATATCAACCCCCAAGCCCCTGTGCACATATTGCTGATACCCAAAGATCGAGACGGGCTCACCAGGCTGAGTCGAGCCACAGATAAGCATAAGGAAATTCTGGGTCATATGATGGTTGTGGTGAGTTTTACAACACTCTTTTTGTAGAATCTTATTGAGCCGTTGGAAAATAAAGAAATTCCTAAAGATCTGCTTACTGATCGTATTTTATACCTCCTGACGAAGCGGTGCATCAAATTTCTGGCTTATAAATGTATTGGCAGTATTTCCTATTTTGTGCGTGTGTGTGCTTGAGTCTTCACTGCATTTTGAGAATACCTCGCCAAGAAGGATGATCTTTCTTCACTCAAAATTATTCTGTTTGAATGCCTGCTTATAATGAGGGTAGGATTAGTATGAGATGCGTTAAGATTGCGATCGTGTCTTCATGACTAGTAGCTCTGTATTTTCTATTTTTGCTGCTTGTGTTCCCACTCGGCATTTTTTTCCACGTGCTTCTTATTGAAACTAGGTCTCTAGGATAGTTCAGCAAGAAAATCTTGGCGATTTTCGGTTAGTTGTCAATAACGGCCCTGGTAGTTGTCAGGAGGTTTATCACCTGCACCTACATATCCTGGCCGGGAGGCAAATGCGTTGGCCTCCTGGGTAAACCTCTTTTCCTCCTGCCTTGAGCTTGGCTTAGCGAACGGCTAACATCCTTTGTAGACTATGGAACAATGCGAATACGTCGATCTTGAAAAAGAGGGATAAACTTTTATATGAAAGTGCCTCGGGATACTTCTCAGGGGGTCTTTTACCTTACTGAAAATTAAAGCTACTAGAAACCCTCCGGAGTCCTTCGTTAACTTTATTACTTTACTCATCGTTTTGATTGATTTGTTTTAGCTTTTGGCTGTCGGCTGCTCTTTTTCCAGGAGTAATATCATTAGTAATATACCCGGTACGCTGGGCCATTCGTAGTGGCTTCAAATAAAACTCATCATGTCCCACGCCTGGAGCGCACACCTGAGGATAAAGTTGTGTGTAAGGAGAATTCTATGAGCTTAGTGCCCATGTAGTTTGAAACTTCTAGCGTGTATTAGATGAGCTTAGTTTCCTATATAGTTTAAACTTTTAGCGTGTGTCAGATGAGCAGTTTTTCTGTTTTTGTAGCGTGTAATTCTTGCCTGCCGCTGCGCTCCTCCTTGATGAATGGCTGAAGTGCCTTTTATATATTGATTGGCTCTAACCCGGCAGTCATCCCGCTGCTTGTTTTAATGCAAACTAAGAGTACTTGAAAGTTCCGTATTAGCGGTGTGCATTTCATGAAATTAAGCTACAAGCAACAGTCTCGCATTGAGCAAGCCGAAGCGCAGATATCAGTGCATGCATGATCGTTCCGCACATGTGGGCTTTTTCTAGGAATTGAGGAGGTGTAACCTCTTCGGGGTTTGGCCATTTTTTTGCACAGCAGGATTTATGGTGAGAATATGCAATTGTTGCGTGTTCATCGCTATGCATTATGAAGCTGGGATCCTACTTCGAGTTGCTTTTCAATGAACTATTTACATGTTTAACGGGGGAGTATTCATTTTTTACATCTCCGTCGTGCGTTATACAACTGGGACTCTACTTAGAGATGCTTTTCAATGAGCCATTAACCTGTTTACTGTGCCGCGCCTGCATGTGATACTTTTTTGCTGATGATTCTACAACATTAGGGGTTCCATCGCTCCCGGAATGATTTTATTTTGCCTCTTGAAGAGGTTTGCGGCTGCCTTGCAGCAGTTTACGTTAAAAAAAAACATGCGACCTTCTCCCCCCCATCATAAGTAATGAGTTGCATTTTTTCTAATTCTTTTGAAAGTACACATGGCAAAGTTGTCTTCTAAGCCTGAAGGAGGTACCTTGCTAACGCTGACAATTGGGAGCAGCGGTTTTTGCTTATTTTCAGCTAGGTAACATGCTTATGGTAGTTACGGAAAATTCAACGGATTGAGATAATTTGGTGATCGTAGATCTTTTGATCCCGACAGCTCCGATCGGCAGTAAGATTTAGAGCTAAAGCCTACCTGCAAGGTTACTGTAGTACTTTTAGGTTGAAAACAATATGAGAAACTAAAAAATATGCAATGCATTCTCACTACGTAATTTTAAGACAGGAAAAAAAATTGTTTCGCATACGCGTTTAGTACTCGCGTACGTTGGCTTGTATTGTGTACTTTTTCTTGCTGCTAGCCGCCTTCCGATGATGTGGAGCTCTTCGCTCCGCTCGCCTGAGCTGCAATAAATGATGATCCTCTCGATTAAGTGCTTTTATTTGCCTCCAGGTAACAGAGTCCTTCCTTGAGAATGTTTAAAAAAGCAGCACACGAGTAGGTATTAAACCCCATTCATTCCAGAGCCCAATACAGAGGTAAACATCCAATCTAAAGCGTTTTTTTATGCACGTTAAGAAGCTGTACGGTGGCATCTTAAACTAGCACTAGCTGGCACAATGTAGTTATGCCAGCACCTCTTAATGCTGCTTTATCCTAATTCTTTTGGATACTAGTAAGGCATCATGTAGCACAAGAGTCTAAAGGAGAAGCTGCTAGTTTTTGCGGCTCACAAGTTCGGTGGCGCTACATCATGTTTTCATAAGATGATAATGGGCTGTAATATTGGAAACAGAGACGCTATTCATTGCTCCAGCAAAAAGCATAATCCCTGTAAACGCTAGGTTACTGCTTAGCAATGCAACTTTTCCGCTAAACACTCACAAAACGCAAGCGAACTTTGGCAGAGCTGAGGTGTGCTGCGAAGCAATATATAGCTTAAGCTCTTGGGGAATTGCTTATTCTGCTGTACATGGGATTGCCTTGATTCCTCGTGCCAAGCGCCACCTGAGTAGGGTCAAATCTGAGGCATGTACTTCTCATTTGATACCTATCTTGAGTTTGCAGAATCCTTGCTCATCTTGTCTTCTTTTTGTAGTCTTTTCGGTAACTTTATCCCTAAATAAAATAAGTGCACATACGTAGATGTGCACTTGATTAGACTTTCTACTATCGGGTAGCTAAGTAGTGTACTCAGTTTACGGAAAAATCTGCGAGTCCTCGCGGTCTTTTTTCCTGCCTATGATACTAGAGACATTTCCGGGCATGGTTTTTGCCCCTAGGGCGTAATATCAGATATCGCTCTTTTTAGATGATTTATTCTTATTTTTGTTTGATATGATTCTCGACATGTCCAATTCATTTACGTCTACTAGCTGAGTTAATATTTTTATCACGGTTGCTCTCAAGCAATAAGATTGCTCCCGACAAGCATGATTGGTAGCCGAGCAAGCGAAAACGTATAGCATTAGAGAGCACTCATGACCAGTAAATCTTTTCCTGGAAAGAAAACAGCAGGAACAGCTTAACAAAAACCCGGATAAGCGAGGATTTTTTTACTTCCGGGGAAAATCACTTGTTACCTCTTCTCCCAAACCTCAACGGGCTAAAGCGCTCTGCATCCACGCTTTTCGAAGAGCCTTCTGCAATGAGTTCAGCCATAGCGAGACCGCTCCCGGGGCCCAACAGGATCCCCTGTGATAACATTGTTTAATAGCTCTTACGGTAGTTTTACGCATTTAAAGGTGATCCCAAGAATCGTATAGTAGGGGCAAGCTACTAAATGTATAATGCTAAAAAATTTGTATATTTGGCGGGGAGCTAGTTACAGAAGCTCCAATAATGTATTAATGAGGGTGGATGGCAAAGTAGCATGAAATGTAGTTAGAATCACTTGTCTCTCTAGGGTAATGACGATAAAATCGACAGCACTATGATGCTTTTAACTATAGCAGAAACTTAAAAAAGCCTCGAGGAATATGATAAAGCTAAAATAGGCAGTTATTTCTTTGGTTGCTAGCTTTGCGGCTTCATTACTAGCTAGTGCGATGGCATCAATAGAACACAACGATAACTTGCGGTTGAATATCAACTTCTGGGAGGGAGATTTTCGAAATTCCTTCAAATTGCTACAACCAGTCTGATTAGACCTGTTTCTATCACTTCTTTGCAGCAATGTAACATTCTGGGCACCGGATTATTGTGCTAGTCAAGTTCCATTCGCAAGAGAAGCGAATTTAAACTTGAAGCAATCGTGAAAGAAATCAAAATTTTTAATAAGCTTACAATGATTTTCAAGGCAAAAAGCTATATCTGAATACACCAAACTCGACATATCGTCATTGTCATGTGTCGTTTGGGTATTCAATAACATACTTTTCCTACTAATCACACCATATCGAACATGTATATAGCTCGTTGGCACCAAGAAAACTACAGGAAGTGATCATACAATTAGCATCCTAACTTAAAAGGCTGCGCATCAAAAATATCGTTAATAACCTATACTATGATTTTGAAGATAAAATAAATTCCAACTTATAAAAATTGGTTTTGCAGCTTTAAATGGTTTCTGGAATCTTACCCATTGACAATGACCTGCGACGATGCAGCTATTTTTCATGCCTGGAATTAAACCTGCGAAAAAAACAAAAGGCTAGTTTAACACCTATAAGTAAGAGATAGAAGACCCTCCCTTGGGGGGGGTATTTTAAGGTGGCTTACCCATAATCGGAAGGGCATCTTGTGAGAGTGGAAGATAACACGCCTGGGTCCCCGCTATGTCACTTTCTAAAAAAATAACTTGAACTAAGCGATAAAATTTCTATGATTTTCTGGTGGCTATAGTCCAATCCCGTAAAGCAAAGAAGCAGACTATACGATAGCTTCTAGCTGATCATTGTTTAAACATACTTTCATACGATTTTTCCTTTAGGAAATTTCCTACTATGAGTTTTCCTACTTTTTCAAGTATTTTACTCTTTTGGCTAGTATTATTTTGATATATTTAGTTTCTATAATTTCATAAACTAAAGAAGTGATCAAGTTAGCAAACAAAAATCAACATAAATTTTTGCTATTAATCATAGATCTGGTGATTCGGAAGTATTCTTCCTAATCTCCCCCATTAATTGTGCCGAACTTATGTTTTCCAGCCTCTTGAAACAACTACATAAAGATTCTCTCCAGATATCTAAGCGCTTCAGCCGCTACATATAGCGAATACTGCGTACTCCTTAGTGTTTCGGATTTGCAGTTATTTCCCAAGCTTAACCTCTTTGTTTTTCTCCGCAATCTTTTTAGTTGGCAGTATCTCTATGGCACCACATTATTCTGTTAAACTTTCGCGCCTCGTATGATTTTCTTTCGATCAATAAATCCATTTCAATACTTAAAATATTAGAGAGGGTTCACTGCAAAAAACAGCATAATTTCTACACACACATGCAAATTTCACAAGATCTGGATGGTGCTGATCATTTTTTATGAATACAATCCTTTAGAAAGCATGTAAACGGAGTGATATAGAAGGATTACCAAGATTTTCGGTGCCAGACTGGCACCTGTTCCTTTGCACTAACCTGCAAGTATTGTTGAAAATCTTCCTGCATATTCTTTAAGGGAATCTGCTGAGGTTTGCAGTGGTTTCACGAGCCCCGCCGTTTCTATTGGAAGAGCATTCAAAAATCTTTAAGAGAGCGGGCCAAAGCAAATCTGCTTACTGACTGCTAATTGCAAAAATAGGCTTAAAATATCTATTTTTTAGTATTTTTGCATGAAATTACAAAAATATCCCACCTGCTTTACTCAGCATAGCAAACTTTGAAATCACCTGGTAGTGGCTCATCATCAGGCATCCCTAAAACGTATACTTCGTTATCCGGCCTTACGTATATTTCGCAGTCCTTCATGATCTTACTTTCTTTCCACTGAACACACCCAGGAATGCAAACACCACTGTTCAACGTGAGATACAAAAGCATCCAGCAGAGACAAAATTGTAATGAAGAGGGTGTGAAGGATAAACATCAAACAAATATGACGAAAAGAATAGCAAGAAAGAGTACTTTCTTAGGTGTAAACCTTACCGAAGCAAACAGACAATGAGGACTGTTGCAGCGAACCCTCGGATGTATAGTAATAGAATGATATCTTTCACTCTACCGGAAAAAAAAAGAGAATTTCAAATAAAAAACAAAGTAGATGAGTGTAGAGTTAATCACAGGATTATGGCTAGCTTTCCCGCATTAAGTGATTCCAAGAGAAAAACGCAGCTATCCATTCTTTACTAAGCTCATGAAAAATGGGAGTCAAGCGGTGGTGAGGTAACTAGAAAGCAGCAGTGAAAAAAATTCGACCATAGAAAATTGCACAAATTGATATCCATATAAGCAAACACACTCGGGTACGCAAACAAATACACTCGGATTTGCAGCTGATAAAATTCTCAAAACTTAGATAAAATCATCAAAGCTTGTCATACGTAATAAAAGCAAGGATTTAAATATAAAGCAAAAATCTAAGCGACATGAAATCACCGCAAACTAGTGAAATAGAAACAACTCTTCACAGTTTGCATTTTGCCACGAATGAAGGATTGAAATCTTACTGTAATTTCAGGAATTGAAACCCATTGCTGGGCCTGAAAGGTCCAAGGACCCATGGCTAAAACACAGAAATCGCCGTAAATTTCTTCTCCAGTATCAAGCACAACATGTGAAAACTGAAAATTTGAAAAACCAAAGAATTTGTGATGCAGATTTCTTAAACTAAACAAAAGGCTATAGAAAACTCTAATGTGCTAGTTTTGCTGCACAAGATATTCGCAGAAAAATATTCAAAATTACAAGATTAAATTTTGCTTTTGAAAAAAGCACTGAGAAATGCATTCAGACGTCATTTTATGCGAAATCTACTGTCAATTTCAAAAGAAAAAGAGGTAATGCAATAACCCGGAAGCCTTTGAAGACGTCTATATCGAGAGAAATGTTGGGAATCTTAGTATAAAAATGCTCTTTAATTTGGAATTCAAGTTACTCTAGCACTCAAAATACCAAGATAAATAAATCAGCCTCCTCCAACAAAACATTTAAAAAAAAGTCCAGTTTGCTGCGCAGCCTGTTTATGGAATTATACCGTGACGCTATGCTTAATATATGCCAAAATATATACCACAATTCGCTGGTAAATAGCCCTGGTTACTAAGTTGAGCAGCACTATATCCAGAAAAATACAGTGCCAGAGATTAGAAAGGAAAAAAGCAGTTCATTCCTCTTGAAGTTTAAAACAAGAAACAAAAATCTTTCAACACGCACACAGTCTGGTTGGTCAACTGCTATATATGTTCATTTCTCAACACACACACTTTTTATTCATTTTTTTATATTTTACACCAATTTTTGATATGATTTCCGGGAGAAGATTAGCACTCACTTCTCACCGTATAGCTGCCTAGTATATACCACTACCTATTGAATGAAATTATTAGAAAAAAAGGCTATGAAAAAAGGCAAAATGGCTAAGTTTAATGCTTTGCTGCCTGAATACATTTTTTCAAGGCAAATAGCTATTTTTTTACCTCACGAAGTGGATGAAGACCAGCTTTCCCTGCTTCTCGGGATTTCGTATGTGCCACGCAACTTACTAGATCCACAACCCTTCCAATCTTCAGCTCTGAACCGCAGGCTATGCAGGCCTTCAATAAGCCATCCAACAACCTTTTCGGATGTATCTGGTAAGAAAAAAATGATGAGATTAATGAGATTTTCATAGTAATTTTCGCTTTTAAACTGTAAATATCAGTAAATGGAAGGAAACTCATTTGGCGAAAAAGTTAGATAAGCAAGGAGAAACATTGAGAAGTAATTTTGCACCCCACATCCTCCATTTTATAATAATATTTTTTAACTTCATAACTTTATTATATCTACTAGCATTTAGAATAATTCCAAATTGCAAATTTCGATAGCCAAAAGAAAAATTTCTGCTAGAAATATTATGACAAATAGGGTTATAGGCTAGGTTCTAGCAAAATAAATAAAGCAGTTGTGTGGGAGCATTAAAAAATGCACACACAGGGCAGCTGCCCCTGCCTATGCTTGATAAATAGGATTACACGCTAGCTCCCACCTAACTAAATAAACTAGTTCTGTTTGTGTAACCATCCAAAAACCTACACACAAAGCAGCTGCTGCCTATCTTACTCACACTAATAGCAAAAAGCATTACAGAGTATGAAATATTATGCTTCGACACACATATGCTAAAAATTGGAGCCAAACTTGTCTCGTACCAATGTAAAAGTGATTATATAAAAATTACAGCCAAAAGTCTTTGATTTTCATTTAATAATATAAACTGCATTATCATCAAATCTAATATAAGAATCATCCATTTGCCTTAACTCTTTCAAGTACATTTCACCGTATATTTTTAACCTTTTCAAAAGCAAAAATTCGTATGGAATCCGCAAAATCTCAACTACTCATCATTTTTCTATACCTGAGCAGTTTTTCCCGTATCCAAAGATCCCAAAACACCGCTCTTGTGCTGTCTCCTAAGCATGATGCAGAAATCTTTAAAATGTGCAAATAGAAGATTACCCATTGTGTAGGGAAATCGATTTTATTTAATGCATTGACTAGATCTAAGAAAGCATTAATGGCTAATTATCCTTTTCTCAGCTCTTGAAGATGGAATAAAAACAATTTTTTTCAAAGCCTTTGGTTATAAATGATGAAATTTATTAGTAAAGCATAGCTGAGGTAAAAAGAAATTTCCGGCCGAATAAGTCCTTCTTTTGGAGAGTCCAAAAGCTTAAAAAGATGATATTCTCTCAGATAAGCTGCTTGGCAACATGCTAAACTCGCATCGCACGATGAAAAAAAGCCCCAAAATACGCTTGTAAAAACTTAATAAAGGCTGCTTCATTTCCCATAAGAAGCGTGAATTTAGTATATATATGAGAAAAATTGGATTAATAAAATCATTAAAAAACAGATTTGAGATATACAAGGATTAGGTATTATAGTAACTATAATGCTACTAAGGCTCTTTCAGAAAGATCATGCTTATCGGTAGTAAGGACTATCGGTACCTTTGCCAGGTCTTTGCGAAAGATACGTTTCTGTTAAGAATAGACAAAAGGATGATGTTTAAGTGAAACAAATATTCAATTTAACGCTTGAGAGCCATTTACGCTACAGTTTTTACGCAGCTTGATATCAAGGCATGTGCAAGTAACATGCAGGTAGAATGCTTGCCTACTATTTAGTAATCTGATTAAAGATGGGGGATAGCTTAAAAAAAGGCTTGAAACACTTCCAAATAGAGTGCAGCAGGTTCATAAAAATGCCTGTGTACTTAAAAATACTATTAGGACATCGAGATAACAAGTTTGTGTGTGCTTTGAGCCACTTCAAAAAATATAAGCAGAGAAGATAGCTGCCACTCCTGGCAGGTATAATTCGCTTAAAATTAAAAAAAAACAACGAAATTTGCTGAAATTTTCCAAGTTTCAAAACTGCAAAGCTTATGGCAGGAATCACACCAGTAAGAGCCTAATTCACCCCCCTGAAAATCTTTTTCTCAATAAAAAAAATTCTGTTTAGAGTGTCTATATTAGCACTACTGAAAACACTTTTTTGGAGAATTATCAACAAAACCAAGTAGGCAAGTGCTAGTAGCTTTACTGAAAAGCTTAAAAGCATATGGGAAGTAGTAGCTCATTACTCTTTAATGACAAGGATTTTATGGGCCAGAAAAAAATTTTATACTATATATATACAAGACTATGCGCATCACGACACGTTTATTAACTGGAAGAAGAGATCTATGGAGAGTATGAACCCATCTTCTTGGTTACCCATCAAGCCAATCCGGCCAGTTTATAGAATCACGCTGAGGGGACGGAGTCGACCTGTTTCCATTTATAGTGATGGCCCATGCTTCTACATGCCTTTAAATAAAAGTTGAAGCATCAATCAAAAGCCAGTCTATTTAGGGGTTCTTTGTGATACGAATAATTATCATGGCTGAATAAAACTTGCAAAAAAAACTAGAATAATTAAAATGAGCTTAAAGAATAAAGATGCAAAGATTTTAATACTTAGTTACCTGTGATGCACCTCAACTTCGTAATTTTCCCTAAGGAAAACTGCAAGTTCTGAGTGCAAACTGTAAGAAAGTCTAGCTAGCTCTTCGAGTGGGTTCCCAATTTCCCTAAAGAGGCAGATCTTTTTGAGAGGCTATAACAATTTCAGAATTGCCGAATTTGAAAACAAAGGTTAGTTATTACCATTCACAGGCAAGAAATCCGCCAGCCTTTCCAGATGCACCAGAACCAGGGGCCACTGCTTCAATTATAATAGGCTTTATTCCATATTTAGTGCACAAATAAAAAGCCGTGCAGCAGCCTAATAGCAATGAGAGTGTTCAAAAAAAGGTTGCTAGATTAGATTTAAGGGGAGAATACATGCATACATGCCCATAATTATCACAACTTGACGCCTAAAAATGGCAAGAAAGTATCTCGCGTAGAAAGTGGATGTCAGCTCAAAAATCAGAATTATTGATACGTTTAACCCATATCGTTGGCCTCGAAATACTGGGAAATTATGCTGAGACTGGTATATTACTCACCCATAATTCCAGCCCCGATTATGATAACCTGCACAGAAGAAGATATGAGTGCACCATTACGCGAATAATTAGCGGACGAATTAGGAATATATTACGTGTGCTGAATCCTGCTTTATTCATAAAAAAAATTTTAAATAATCAATTCTACTTTCTTCCATTCAGAGTTTCTTCAAGTAACACATGAAGGAAAAGAGATAATGAACTCAATAGTAGCTCCAGACATCACACTTTTCATGCGCCATGGCACACTGTCAGCTGGGCATATTATGCCTTTCCAAAAAAATTTTCAGTCATCATTGAGGCTTACGCGTCGTTGAAACGAGGGAGAGGAGTCCAGATATTCCATACTTTAGGCACTTCATTCAGTTCAGTACAAGACAGTCAGAGAGCTCGCTGGTTCCCCTTGAAGAGAAGAACCAATGTAGGAAATTACTAAATGGGGTCATTTATAAGTGCTTCCAAACCAGCCGAAGTTAAGTTTATAAAAGAATGAAATGTACGAAGCAGATTTGTATTCTTAGTTCCACAGCTAGAGGAAAAGGTTTCCAACTGCTGGAGTTATCATTTTCATAAAGAAGCTATTGGATAATGCCGCATGAGAGCATTTTTCCAACCGAAAATATTTAATGAGGAGCAATACTCGTGCATCCCAACAGTTAGTTCCAGAGTATGTAGCACTATTTCCGAATTGGCGAAACGGCAGGAAAACATTTCACGCTGTAAATTCGTTTCAATAGGTATAGTTGTAAATCGCACTGGTAATTTAGCGGTGGAGCACATAAATTAAGAGCCCCTTCATAGCTCTCGATAATTTGAGCGCTAAGAATTTTATCTTGAAAATATTATAGGTCACGCTGCTCATAACTACTTTATTTGAGTTTGCTAAGTTTTTCGAAATTATATCTCAATGCTTATGAAATTCGAAACCGAATGCTTAATGCTAGAAGTTCGGTTTAGGAGATTATGCAGCAAACGGGTGCTATACAAAACGGATTCATCTTGCCTAACCTGTGCCTATTCATTGAACAAACTATAGCCAACAAACATTTTAGCTACTGCACCAAAGCAAAAAATGTTTGTTAATCTCTAAATGATAAAATGAATATATGTGCGTCTATTGCACGCCATAAACTCCCAGTCTCGCTCACTCAGCCTCTATAGTACCGACAGTGTGTCCAACACCTGAATGCCGATCAAAATTTTTCCAAAAAAAGTTAGTGTGAAATGCGAAAAGAAAAGCAGCACCGCTGAAGGGGCTCCACCTTGCGAGCTGCTCACCAATGGGATGGGCTGATAATAAATATCACTCTCATTTATGTTTTACGAGTTATATTATTAGAAATACAAGTTTATGAAATGCTGACGATACCCGTAGTCCAAGTTGTTAAAATTTCTCTTCCTTCAGATGGGAATACACTCCACATCTTACCAAGTCAAACAGCGCCTACAAGTGTGAGTATAGCTGCTCCAACAGCCTAATGAATAATTTTACCTGGCTCAATGTGCGCAGCATAAGCACAGACATCAAAGTGTCCTGAATGACATTATACTTGACACCTACATTGATGTTTGCTAGAGGAAATCTTGTATTGCGACGGTGCTTACCAAAGTGTACACAATGAGTTCAACTTTTGTTAAGGGGCTTGAATAGTAAATTTGAAATTGCGCCGCCATCAGAATCATCAAGCACAGAGTCCTGCCGGAAAATCAAAGTTTGTACAGCTATTACTAGATTCGTAAACATGACCTTTTGGTACCCGCCGAGTAAAGTGACACACAGCCCTGAGGGGAACAAAATGCGTGCAATGGCACTAAATTAGTGCCAAACCGCTCCTAAAAGCTGCGTAATCTAGTACGGGTTACCTAGTGTGAAGCCCAGCAATAAAGCTAGCCTGGAATTATACGCTATTACGTAAATTAAGTCGATACCTACAATAAATTTAAGTAGGGCATCAGAGTGGAAAAAGTATGTGACTTTGCATTCATCTTTCAAAAAATGCGTTGTCGTATAGTGTTAACCAATTGCCAAGGTTGAAAGGAAGCCTCCGCCATCCTGAAACAATGTCTAAACTTTGTTAACGCAATGAGCATGTTCTTATAACTTCAATTTGACAACCTGAGCAAGAAAGTGGATTACAGCTGCCACAAAAAAATACACCGCGTAGCCAATGAGCCCTATTGTAGATTTTTCCTGATATGTGCACAGTAACACATAATTTATTGAGTTCGAATGCCAGAGACAAAGAGAGCGACGCTTCTACCGGCTGCTCAAAATGGGCGAAAACTGTCCCACTCGTTTGCTGTACAAGCTGCGACATGGTGGTAACTATATTTCAATACAATTCATTCTGAAGTTTTCCGGATTCGTTGCACTCAGCCACAAAATAGAACTTTCTGGAAAATGAAGCAAAAGCTTCAAGTAGAGAGTACCCTTGGTCTGCGTGAATGCCGATAATGGTAATCCGAGCTATGAAGCATGCTGAGATTTTGTTGTTTCGCTAGTGTGAAAAAGCATAGAAACTTGTTGGTATTAGGAACTTGTCGATTCCATACTTTCTGCAAGAAAAAGTTTTTTCGTGCAGTGTACAGCACGTACGTTGCTGCATGAGTGACGCCACCGGGTACCTCTTATGCTTCTTCATTACAGGTGTACATACATTAAATAGCTTAGCTTTATCGACCTTTTAGAAACGTCTCTGCTCTTTATTGAGAAGGACAAGCTAATCTAAAGCATCGAGTTTACGTCTAATTTTATGCTTTTGGATTTAATGTACACATAAGCTTAGTGTAGGTATCATAATGCATATAAGGATTTCCTTCCTCATGTACGCGGATAATAATTAAGGATTATAGTTGTTTCCCATGCTCAAAACACAAATAAAAATACTAAAATGCTAAAAATTATGATATATCCTCCCTTATGTCACAACAACATGCTATTATGACAGAAGGTCATAGATACTTAAGGTGTTTTAACAAGATAAGTATAGGATCGAGCTGTTTATCAGGAGTTAGGGCATATTTATTTTTGTGTTTTAAAATACGCAGCTCTCAGCTACTAAAGCTCTAACTAGATTAAAACCAAAATGTATACTGTCGACTAAGCACTTGCTGGAAGCGCTTACAGCACTCCTTGGAGTACGCTGTCTTTCAATTTACTGCAAAACGCATCATCATGAATAACTTCAGAATCAAATGTACTCGCATGAGCGTCATAAAGTTTCTTCGTCCCGTCGTACATTTTCAATTTTGAACTTCATATAATAAAGCTTATTAATCCAGGCAAATTTTCGAGAACTATATTCCTTATGAAGCTGGCAAAACTTATAAGCCCTTTGATTAACGGGGTCAGCGACTGGACTAATATTATGAAGCCCAATGTCATGCTAACTATAAGTAAGGGAGAAAAGTTTTGGGCGATAATGCCATATTGAAAAAAATTTGCAGACCACGCGTAAGAGAATTAATATATAGAAAATAAAATAAAGACTTGCATCTCTCTGAAATTGGAATTTTCGTGAAATAGAAATCGTGCAATTTAGTTGGATCTAAAAAAAAAGAGTGATAGGCTAGATTCCCAAAAAAAATTCCTTTAAAAGACTTAATAACGTAGCTGCGTGCGATAATTATCTAATGACCACGCTTGTTCTTTAAAAATTTTTTCTTGAAGTAACTCCAATATCGCTCTGCTATTATGTGTATAATAGGGCTTCTATGATTTAGGCAGAATCCCACCCCATTAACTTTAGCTGCAATGAATCTCCAGAAGACCTGGCTCTTTCAATCTACTCTCGTAACCTGATTTAAAAACACAACAAAAAATTCGGCCAATTCAAAGAGTTGCTTGCTTCCTGCCGTCAGTAACAGTAAATGCCCAGAAAAAATGCAAAAACTAGCAAAGCTTACTATTTCTCCGTCTATGCAGGAAACTTTTGGTAGCTTCTTGGATATAGCAAGCTTCATTTCCGCCTGCGGAAATGAAAGAAGTACATGTATCAATTTCAACGAGCTAATTTTAATTTGGAACCACCTGAAAATTTTTTTAACCTTTGTTGAGTTTGCATAGAAAGGGTTCCCCTTAAAGAGAACCTCTTTTAAGTGTGGCAGGGTTGCCTGAAAAAAAGTTGGACTGAAGCATTAGCAATTAAGACATGTTAAGCTCTCCAGTTGAAGTTTACAAACCAGTTTCTCTAGTTCCTCAATATTCCTAATTTTATTGTTAGACATGTACAACACACGAAGATTTGCACAACATTGCAGGCCATCAACTTTTTCGATGAAGTTGTAAGAAATCCATAGCTCTTCCAATGTAGCACCGAGTTCTTCCAACCCAGATAGTTTACGAATTTGGTTCCGACCTAGTGATAGGATCTTTAAGTTCGCTGAAAAAAATGAAACAATTGTGATACTACTGAAAAAACTTTCTAACTTTGGTCCCCATAGCAAAAATAATCAGGATTAAATGAGAAATATCTTCGCATAATACACTTGGAAGAAAAAGTTTGATAGCTACTCTATTAAAAGCAGCATCTCAGCAGTGTCACAGCTGTATACTATAAAGGAAGCCTAACTCAAGGTTTTAAATGTTTCTGATCATGGCACAGTTATTAGCGTGTATGCCATATGGGGAGTTGAAAGGCATTCATGATAATCAATGAGTATTTCACCTAGTGCTGGTAATGGTATAATCCTATCTATGCAGTTTGTTGAGAGAGAGAGTTTTTTGCAATTTCGTAGTTTCCCTATGGAATTATCGAGCTTCGTCAAAGGGGGAACTTGGCACATTAGCTTAACTTCTGAGGCTTCCGTGCATTGGGCACCTGTGAAAGCAATTTGCTAACATAATAGTTAAGAATTGAAGGTAGTGCGTATTATTTTCGCAGTTTTCATAGCAAATCCCAACGCAACACTATTACCGTTTTTTTCTTCCCATTTTTTAAGGGCTCCTGCAAGCGAACTAGGATCAGAGCTTCCAGCTTTCGAGCCCGGACCTTTCCCGCCTCTGTTTGACATCGTCCTCAACTTATTATTGTTCCCATGCAAGCAACCGCCTGAGCGTCTCAAAATCTGACTCTACTACTTTCAATCACGGTAATGCTACCCCACTATCTCATACTTCAGGTGCTTACCACACCTGCATTATATCAACAATGCAACCGGTATCTAGTGTTCAATAAGATAAAAAAAGGACGGATGCACCCAGCACAGTCAGCAAATCTACAGCCGCGGAGAAGCGGTAATGAATCTTTCTTTAGGTGTCCTCTACCGAATATCACCGTAAGCTCTAGGAAGCTAATATTATTTATGTTTCACCGCTTCGTCTGACTATTTTGGATCTTCCTTACAAAATTTCAAATGTCAAGTATCCCTGTAAGATTGGATGCTCATCTATGTCTTCCTTGATGATGGCAGAAGTTTACTACTTGTGGCAACATCGGCTGCGCTCACAATTACCTGTATAGACTTCGTTAATTAAATCATTCTAGTAACTTGCATAGAGAACGATAGCACGGCCTTAGTGAGAGCAATTTCCGCTGATTTACTTGAGCCTTACAATTGGTATGCCAACCGTGCGGTAAGTAGGACCCAGGTTCCCACACATCTACTAGTAAGCCGTCCCAGCGCATGAAGTAATATGGCTTATTTTTATGACCTTCATGGCCATGTTTGACCAATACTACTTGTGAATTTTGCTTGCACCGTAGTTAAGTGCCCCAGAGAAAGCCTATAATTTTTAATTCTTTCAGGTGCCCATTACTTTGAGGAAAGAGAGCAATTTCCCAAAATGGGGCCTACCGTGAGGTCTCGGCACAACACCAACTGTGCCTTGACTTGAGCTTCTCCAGCTACGGCTACTAAACGGAGTGATTTGAGCTCCTAGCATCCTGTTACATAGGCATGCGAAGTATCCGTACATTAATGTTGTAATCATATTTAGACCTGTTTGCTGATGAACTTCTAGTGGCCTTCATAGGTCATGAGCAGCTCAAATATTGCCCGTGGCCTCCACGCCACATTGGTCTCGAATTGACGAACTTGCTCTGAATGCCGCATTTATAAGTCTACCGCGGCCCAGAGGATTGCTGCGCGACAGAGTCAACACTAAGTTTCTCTCGAAAAGCTAGGGTACCTCAGCTTTTCGAGAAAGCCGCCTTACCCAGGCAAAAGGGAGCGAGCGTGTTACTAGCGAACACAAGGATTAATAGCAGCGGTTTAATTAGAGCCTCAAAGAGACAACGCCCAATCTCCTTTGTTAACCTTCAGTCAGACTACATTTTTGAAGTCAACACGTAACCAGCTGGAGCTACGAGGTGTTAAAATACGTAGAATCCGTCTCTAATTTCTTTTGGAAGACTATATTTTTGACCCGTAGGCCAGCATACCATGCAGAAGCTGGCCCAAGAAACTAGCTACTGGGGATACCATTAATCAGATGGCATAGTCCGAAGCTTTGAAAAAATGTGGAAAGATCAAGAATTTGTAACATCGAAACCAAGAGTAGCCTACGACTACTGAGACATTAAATACAAACAACCGGTAAAACACTGTGGTTCCTCAGGGTTAAGCGGAAGGAAACGCATGATTGTAGCACAAAAGCTGCAGCCGATGCTATATACGAGAAAGTACCGAAATAACTCCATAGCATAAGAGGCCATGAACTTGGGAGGCCAGTGATGCCATAACCCGCACATTTTTTTCCATTACTTTTCTAATATTAGGTTCATCTATGTTATTTCCTTTTAAATACTGGCTAATTCTTATATCCCTATATGAGCGGTTGAATTTGCAAAAAAAGCAACTTAAGTGCGGGAAACTCTTTTCGTGAAATGAATAAAGAGCCAACCAATAAACTGCAAGCCCTTGGAGAAGATAGTTTCATATATAATTGATGCTATAAACAGTTCCAGTTATGTTACATACCATTGGAACAATAACTCTATTTTCCCATAGGACCCCAAGCTGACAAGAAGCACAACAGTGGCACGAATCATTTATCCCATATATTGCCCTCCGCTCAGGGAGCTGCGGAGCCATTGATACACATCCTCTTGAGATTTTGTAATTTTTTTGCATGCCGCGGAATAGTCAGCCTGTAAAAGGCATGCTGGTTAGCTTAACATTCAACACCACGTTTACTAATCTGGAATAGGCACATTGGGCTATGCTCTCATAGATGCATATATTTGATCAATGCTTCACCATAGAGCAGACTATGATATAGCTACTTTTAGCCGCAGCCCTTGACCGAAATTGGTCTCAAGCTTCGTTAAGAGCATTATCAACTGCGCTTTAAGTTCCCGTTAAAAAAGTTCAAAAAATGCAGTGCCTAAGCCCTAGAAGGACACAAAAAAATGTTCTTACTGGCTTTTAAACCTTCCAGAAACTATTTAAATAGCTTTGAGAGCATCTTTCAAAACCCCTTACAAAATGGAAGAGGCACAAAAGCACGCTCGAAATATAATATGCTCAGCTACGTACTTCACACAAGACTATAAGTTGGCATGCAGAAGTTTGAGGTATTCTCATAACGGTGTAACTGCTGGGTACTTGTTTGGAATAGGGGTACTGTGCTTATCAATTCATATGCATATAGGCGTACGAGCATCGGCTTCGACGTTGCAATAGCGCGTGCAAATCAATTGCTAAAGCAAAAACACACGTCAGATGGAGGAAAACTTCATTCCATTGGCGGGGCCATTTATATCGTATGCTTTAAACATTGACTGTAAAATTTGGTAAATGTTTATTTGTGTTGCGCTCATCATGCTCAAGCAAAAAGAGGAGTTCTTAGGCTGGCGTAAAAAAAAATCTAGGGTAGGAGAAGTGATTTATGCAATTGGCGCTCGTTTTACACGATGAACTCTACGAAATCAGCTCAAATAATTCGCTACAAAATATTGACGACTGATTAAATCATCATGCCTCGACTCTACTCCTCCGAGTCACTCAGATCGCTTTGCGATGAAACGCTGCTTGCTTCCTGCAGCCAAAGAAAATTAACAGCGTTTTCACGTTCATAAAATTGATGCAAATATAGTCTACCACTTGAATTAGAGCTAAAATAGTCAGAAGCAGCGAAAAAATTATGTCAATGTAGTCCTTTATTCGAATTGAATACATCCAAAATAGTCAGCAGCAGCAGGAACACAGAGAAGCACTAAACTAATAAGTTAATGGAAGCCTTCAATTCATATCAGCAACAAGCTAAAGACTTTCCATGTATTTTCAAAAGTACCGTATGGCTCAGCATCATGCAAGCTTCAATTATCATATACAATAATCAAGCTACGAACGAAATTTTCCTTACATCTGTCTCTTCCGGATCAGAAGCTAGCTCACCAATCAGTGATTCCCCCTCTTCAGAATCACTAAAATTATCTTTCTTCAGATTGCTGACCATTGCCCCGGGTTTAGGCTTGTCAGCATGGCCACTACCTAACGCCTGCGCCAAATTGGCGCCGCCAGCAGCCGTTGACTGCACAAAAATTCATCATCGCTGAACGGTGAGTTGCACATGTTGAATAAACTACAAATTTCGCCTAAATAAACGAAGATAATAGAATGCTGACGCAAGAAAAACCGTAAAATACGCGAGTTTTAATGGGAATCCCTGCCAAAAATTACCTCTTGAAGAGGGAAATCCTGCTTCATATTACTAAAATCAATTCGGCAGCTCATGACAAAGCTGACCGGGCATTGGAACATTCCATCATCTGAGGCTCCATTAACTTTGAAATTTTCTAATCTATCAGCCAATGGATTTTCCTCATCCTCTTCAGAAGCAATAAGATTGGTGGACTTTAAGGCGCTATCTTCCAACGTTGATAAATCGGAGTGATGAGCCCAGGTAAGTAAGTCTGATTAGAAAGGCAGTATATTAGACATTATTTTTTAATATTTTTTGAAGCTTTTCATGCATAATTTTAATTCCATCATAGAAGATATCTTTTTCATCCTTCTCAAACATGAAAGCGTTTTCTCGTTTATGAACATTCAGCCTGAAGACGGGTGAAAGCTTAGAGGGCAGCATTTTTTTGAGTTTCTGCCTTTTAATTCGGGTATAGACGCTACGATACTATTGCCATTATAAGGTGCTAATGCACTACCAAAGTTAATTTTCAACGTCATGCCGAAAACATTACAATAGCAAATCTCACCCTCCTCATCAAACTCATCGCCTAACTGCGGAATTGATTGCTTCAATACAACTTCATCGGAAGCCTCCGCCGATTTAGGGTGATCTGAAGCAAAAAGCAAACAATATTTCAACAAAAAAAATGGAAATAATAATTAGTTCTCATACTCAGATACTAGCAAGCTTCCTACTGTTAAGCAAAAAAATAGCATTAATGAGGCTACACATTCAAACTTACATTCTTTCTTCTTCTTCTTCCTACACGTTTTTAAAGGTAAAAAAAGCATAATTTTCTCAAAGCTAGCAGGGCTTTATAG
Organism: Nephromyces sp. MM_2019; assembly: GCA_015657535.1. Classification (NCBI taxonomy): domain Eukaryota; phylum Apicomplexa; class Aconoidasida; order Nephromycida; genus Nephromyces; species Nephromyces sp. MM_2019. The sequence continues at coordinate 89,616 of JADHZB010001136.1, read as the reverse complement.
ACCACCCGTCACATATAAAGTTTAAACTAAAAAAACGCTTAAACACTCGTTAAAAAAGGTCTTTAAAAAATATCTACAGCAGTCTAAGGATTTCATCTCTCACAAGATATGCAAGGGTTAGTAGAGTAGCAACGCACAAACGCTATTCTAGTTTCAAGTACAATAACTTTATTCTGATAAAAAATTTGGCAAGAAGGCCCACAAATTTCATTATTTCATCTAAAAATAGCGGAAAATCAAGGAAGCTTTTGCACATTTTCATCAGAGGGAAAAGTAATGTCACAGCAGATATCTGTAGATAAAAATCTTGGAAAGTATAGAAGCAAATGATAAAAAAACAGCCAAAATTTTCCTAGAGGAGAAGAAATCACGGCTAGAGTGTTAACACACCATTTTTCAGCGTGTGCCTACCGGTATCGACGAAAAAATAAAAGTTCTCAACAGTATATGTAATAAAAAACAATAGAATTTGACTAGGAAAAAAAAAAGTCGTAGAACAAGAAGAGTAAAAAATACATCTAAAAATCAAAATTACTGCATAAACAAAAAGTATCCCTGCCTTGTTAAAAACGAAAAAACTCTGAAAAAGCACACTCTCAAAGAAGATAAAACAAAATCATTACCTAGTGATTTGCAGTGCCTTTTTTTCTGTTCAAGAACACAACGTGAGCACTTAAGCATATCGTGTGTGTCACAAAGAGTTTGATCTTTCAAAAGAAATAAATCTTTTATCGCATCCGCAGATAACCTGTTCATCAAAGAATCATCAGAGTAAAGGAGTTTTACCAAGAGAAACTTGAGCTTACAGTAGAGCCCTGGGTGCTAAGAAAAAATACCGTTTTCCCCCCTTTAATCGACGAAGATAAGACAATCACACACTTACGAGTCTTTCAGCTGATTCTCTCCTTCAGTCACAATCATTGAACTTAATCCATCCTTGCAAATTTGACGCTAAAAAAAAATTTCTAGGTGTAATCAGGAGTATTTGACTTATATCAAAACCCACAACCCCCCTCGCAAAATCCCTCGAGAATTCCCAAGAAACCTCCCAGGAAATTCCCTCACAAACTTCCAAAAACCCCCTCTGAAATACCCCCACAAACCCCCCATAACTCCCCCCACATTGTGATAAAGCTAGTTTGATTGATTACACCTTGCCAGTGAGCGAAAAAAAAGCCTTGCTAATAAAGTCAAGCAAGATAGCCAGAAACTTCATTGTAGAACATAAAGTCACCACAAAACGCAGTGTCTCCAAAAGTAAAGGAGAAACTTAAAAAGACAAAACATCGATCTTCACATGAAAAAACAGATGCTGCAAATACATTGAATAACACACATCCCTTGAGTATACCTGATATATTTTTTCTTCTATAGTGCCAGTAGAGAACAGGCGATATATGTAGCATATCTTCTTTTGACCATCCCTCCACACACGAGCAAGCGCCTGAAAAAGTCCACCGAATAAAGAAGAAAAGCTACTTTTACAACTAAAAGAGCGATCAACTTATGAAGAGATGAATTCAAGAAGATGTTCAAGTAAAAAAACGAAGAAATATTAAAGAAAAGGGGTAAACACGCAAGATTTCAATCATATTATAGGTAGTTATTCATAGGAAACAAAACAGCTGCGAAAAAGACTCTAGTGCTTTAGACTACTCTATGGCAACTAGCCATATTAAACAGAATGCGCTTTGAAATGAGCAACCAGTATTATATAGAGTTTAAGGAGGTAATCACATGCTGTTCAACCTACACTAAGCATCCTCATTCAAAAGCCCCAATATCCAGCGAGTTCAACCTTAAAAATCTCAGTAAATCAAAGCAACTTTCTACTTCAGTTCGCCAAGAGAATATAGTAGAGAGACTGCCAAAAAACAAGAGGATCTAGTAAGTTTATTCATACAAGCGCACACAGTTCCTTCTGTTCAGTCTCTATCAAAGATACCTGCTTATCATTAGCTGGATTCCAGTCTGGATCAAAGAGAACTAGCCTATTGGCACCGATAAGATTAATTCCACATCCTCCAGCCTTTGATGATAGCAAAAATACAAAACTTCGCGATTCCAAGTTGTTAAAGTCCTGTTAAATAGCAGCGATATTTGCAAGAGAGCGTTGGTGCGGTAACTAAATATTTATGAAAAAAGATAAGCCTTTCTGCAGTGCCTGTAAACACACTTAAAAGGCACCATCCAACACGCCTAAAAGCTGCTATCCAACGTTCCGCAAGCAAACAATACGTAAACCACAAGCCTTAAAAATCAAGTTAGCCCAAAAATAAAATCAAAAATGGAAAAAAACGGACCTAAACAAAGGATGGAATTCTACACTGCCAAATCTCAAAATAAAACAAAGAAAAACCCAAAATCAACCAAGTCACACACACACACACACACACACAATGCCATTAGCCAAAAAAAGGCAACAACTAGAGAGATTCATGCCTATAACAGTCCGAAAAAACATCAAAACCAAAGAAACTTCTTGTTACTGCACAGTATGCCTTTCTAGTCTTCGCTGTATGTGCTCAGCAGCTCACAAGTTCCTCTTCATTCTATAATGAAAATGCCACTGCCAAGCTGCACACACTTACCGTAACCATAGCGTGTCTTCGCTTGATAGAAGTTGAGCCATCAAGCCTAACAACGGGATAACCCTTCTCTTTACACAGTCGATCAAACAGATCCAACGTTTGTGTGTAGTTGCTAATTAAAACTATGCGATCATTCGTATTCTTCCTTATATGCTTCAGCAGCCTGAAAAACATCATCATGAGATTCTTTTGTACAGGAAGATAAAACAAAATGTAATGTGAGGAAATTGATCTTTTTCATGAGGAGGAAAGAAGATGTAGGCATGTATGATGGTGTGTTTGACGTGTATTAAAAGACACGATATATATTACGACATCATGAAGACTCTACAAAAGCAGGAAGTGATTGCAAAATCAACTTGAAAAAACAGAGGAAGAAAGAGTAGAAGTTTACACTATTGAAGATGAAGCAACGCCAAAACTTTTAGCGATTACGAGAAGTGCAACACGCAGATATCACTATAAGCTTCATAGAAAAATGAGCTTAAAACTGTAATAAACTGGATTGAATAGCTGTAGCCTGAAGCTTCAATGTTCGCGCGTTGGAGTGATGGTCCTGATTTCAAGCTTTTCAACACGCAGCTTTGAAAGCATTTATATGCCACTTTATTGAGGTGAAATCCATCCAACACACACGTTAAGCTTGCTTCTTGCCCAAAATCTACATCACTTTCTAATGTGCTATCATAAATCATTGCAGAAAGCTTGTTAGTCTGGCGCAAACTAAGCACACCTCAATACTGCCAGCATACCAAAACTCAATCTTTCATCAACACACAAAGCAAGTCCTTCCAGTAAAAATTACTAAGCGAAGATCTAAATGATTGCTGCACTAGGCAACTGCTTAAAAATGCTAAATACCTGCTCAAGAAAAGAAGCTTTCCAGAAAGCTCCGCGTGACAAGAGCGAAATCTTCCTCCGCCGTTATTTATAGGTTTTTCCAGCTCATTAAGCAGAACTTGACACTCCTCTGATCCCTGCAGTAACACACATACGCATAGGAAGTAGTTCACATAAGCCAAAAATATTTTTTTTTTGGCTGGTTTTTACTAAAAAATTGAATCAAAAAACTGAATCTCTCGGAATATTCGCCTTTATTAGGAGCATACCGGTAATATTTGTGTCTGAGATCGAATTAGCGAAGGATGATTACACAGTTTCATCAGCCCTTGAATACTGGAAAGAACCTTTCCAGAAATTCCACTTTTCGTTTCATCTTGTAGCAATTTTTCGCATCTGCAAAAGAGTTTTTCAGGGGAAAAAAATAGAGAAAATTGCATTTTGGCGAATTCGCAAGAAGCAGGAAAGAAAAAGCCACATATCATCATCATTTACTACTCAAATTAGGTATTATATAAGCAAGAAAAGTCTATGCAAACTTTGCCCTGACATACAAAAGCTGGGATTGCAAAAAATACCACGGCCAAATGCATTTTAGAGCATAAAATTGTGAAAAAACTGCCTTTAAGACTAGATTTTTCAGCGAGAGAGTATAATGCAGGGGTCTATGCAAACAGCTCCTATAACCTCCAGAACTCTAGAGTGATGTATTCAATAGAATAAAGCGTGGTTGATTTTAAAGATATAAATTGGCAACATTCATCAAATTGCAACAAATTTGATGCGAAAAAAGTAAAAAAAACCCTTTATATTACCCTTGAGACTCTAGGAAGTTTGAATATACGGAACGCTGCAAAGGGGAGAGCCGGCAAAAAACATTCTGTAGAGGGCAGAGCAGCTATGATAAGGCAGTGATAAAAATTCTGATTTTTCAGTAGTTAAACTTCCACTGGATATGGAAGATAAACCAAAAAATAGGCGTTTAAACCATAATTTAATAGGTTAATAACTGCCAGACAAAGCCTTCATAAGGACATTACAGTATGCTAGCTGTGTTTGATGAAAGTACAAAGATTTGATTAATTCAAGCAAAATTTTGCAGGTGAAAATCTTCAATAAATCAACACACAATAATTTTTCCGTAGAAAAGAACAACTGTCGAAGCCAAGTATATCAAGGAATCGACAGCATTTTGAATAGAAAAAATCTCAGCGGAATCGCCTGGATCCAACCCTTTGAGCTAAAGTAAACGTATAAGCAGAAAAAGCCACTAGAAGAACAGAATAAAAAGACACACATCAAAAAACAGAATTCAAATTTAGCCGCACACACACAGAATAAAGAGACACAAATACCCATAGAGTACAGACAGGCACACACACACATAGAATTCAATTATAGATACTGCAAAAACACTCCTCAAGGCACTCGCTCAGCATCAAAATCCTTCATGAAATCAATAAAAACAGGAGCACACACAAACAGCGGAACAATTTACTAAAAAAACTCCCGTTTATAGACATAAAAACAAAAAAAAACACACAAACAGGCTAACCACACACATAGTCTTGCAGCAAACACCTTTCTATTAAACTGGTTACTAAATATCAAAATTAATAGTATACTACACACATAAATCTGCCTCTTCACACTGAAATTCTCTCTCTGACTTACCATTATTATCTTTGGTGGCAAAACTTTCGCTAGAAGAGAATTAGTTCGGCGAAGGATAAACTGATTAGTAAGATTTGATAGCTCTGAGAGGCGCTCTGAAGCCTAGAAAGAAAGGTGGAGCTGCTCTGTAGATGAAGCAGGGATGTCTGTGCAAGGAAACTACGAAAGTATGAAAAAAAAATCAAAAAATACCAAATTGAAGCACCATAACAGTTACTGTATATACACAGGGGGAATTGCACGCATGTATAACACACAGGCATAGCAAAATAGCTGTAGATTAACAAGCATAGCAAAGGAGCATGGCAAAAAAGCATAGCAAACTATTTGTAGGCAATCAAGTATAACGCACACAAGCAAAACACACAAGCATAACGCACACACACATAATACACACAGGCATAACACAAAATTCTTACCATAGAAATGCAAAATTCAAAGGCTATTCCTCACATTCTAAGCAACCCTAGCACTCAATTTAAAACCATAGAGTAAAACTAGAATATAAACAAAAATAGAGTGTTAATATGGACTAACACACACATATATAAAGCGAAGCATAATAAAATTCAAAAAAGTTCCTTCAGAGTTAGCAGCTACAAGAAAAAAAAGGCGAAACAACCCGAGAAATCTCTGAGAAAAACGATGAATTTCACAAAAAAAATTCGTGTGTGTGCATTGAAACACACCAAACATTGCTGCTCAGGTGCAGCATTAGGTTCTCGGCCAATCAGTATAGGGTTCTGCAAAAAAGGCAGGTATTTTCACACTTCTTCATCATCGAAAACTCTAGAAAAAAAAAAGAACCTAACGAAAATAATATACTTTTTATCTTCATGTTATAATGCAGTGTATTTAGGCTCTATATTCTGCTATAAGTTCATCCCTTTGAGATTATACGCTAAAAAAGTTTCTCCGAATAGCATTAAGCAGTACAAGTTTGCTAGATTTAATAAAGAAGAGAAACATGTGATTTTTTTTTTCGTTTAGTTGCATAATGAGCTGATAATGAAAGTAAAAATCAAATCCACACACACAAACTCCACACATGTACACTGGAACTCCACACATACACACGAAAAAATCAACACACACATGCAAACTTCATACGCATCTACAACCAACCACACACACCACAATCGCTCCAAGCACCAAACACTTCACACGCACAAGCACGAGCAAAGTGCGAATACAACCAGTTCCAATCTTATGATAAATCATTCACTCCCTTCTTCGGCTAAAATCACAATTGATGCTCACATTGCCCTATAAATACACATACCATACACACGAAAGCACACAAACGCACACACGAACGCACACACACACTAGGAAATAACCCACCGCAAACTTTTTACGAAAATGGTTGGCATCGCCTAGAACATCAGGGTTACACATAGAGACTAAAGAATAGAATTCATCCAAATCATTCTGAATAGAGAATCAGCGAAGGTCTACAATCATATTCATTCAATAAAGGCTGAAAAGCTAGAAAAAATGGTATCTTCACCAGTTTCACTGCATGAAAAGCTAGTCTGAAAGTTGTTGAAGAAAAACTCGTTAAAAACTTTCAAAGCCGTACACACACACACACACACACACACACACGAGGGTTAAGGAGCATACAGCCACACACACCAGGGTTAAGAAACACACAGCCACACACACCAGGGTTAAGAAACACACAGGCACACACACCAGGGTTAAGAAACACACAGGCACACACACTAGGATGATTAACATATAAACTCACCAAGCTGACTTGCAGACATGCGCATTAAGCTGCTCGTTATCAAATTAAAGTCTACAAGACACCACCGAAAGCTTAAAAAATAGGATATGCATACGATAATAGAACCTCTTAGGTAATCATCATCACACACACAAGACATTCAATATATGTTACTTGAATTGGAGTTCCGGATAGAAGGAGGCGCTTTCTTGCTTTCATATTCGCAATGGCTAGAGCAGTCTTTGTACGGTCGTTCTTTAGTCCTGACAATATATACCAAGAGGCAAGAGAAAGATAGAGAGTCAAGATTTTCGAAAGTAAGAAGTTTCACACACACGCAAAGTCATTAGAAGAGGAAGATGCTTCAAGGAGGATGAAGAAGTAGACAAATAAAAAGTGGCAGTGTGTAAAAACAGTTGGGATGCTTATTTATGCAATGCAGAGAGAAAAAAGCAAACCAAAGTTCACGCACACACTAGGAAAATAGTGAAAAATCTACGGGAGCAGCAAAGATTGTACTAAACAAAAGCCATAGGTTATAAGATAAGATTAACTTATTAAAACAAGTATAAAATGCGATAATGAAGTCGTAAAACTCAAGCAAAAAAAAGTGAAGTATAAGAGCTCCACAAAACCTCACAATACAGGAGATTTTAAATAGCAAAAAGAGGAAAAAAGCTTGCACTTTCCACTCTCCTGTACACAGTAGTTAAACATCAAAGAAACCAAATAAAACATACACACTTAATACTACTAAATTCACTGAAAAAAACAAATCGTGCAAGCAATTCTCCCATCAAATCAGCTAGAACCACCACAAAATTATATATAAAAACACACAACACAACGCATGATGCATGTGTGCATATTATAGGTATGATCTATTACTGTGAGCCTCATCGCATATTATCAATTCGACAGGTACGCCTTCCAGTTTATCCACGTAAGCTCTGAACGTCTCATATGAGGCTATGAGAACCAAAGACTGCAAAAAAATCATCTTCTTGAGTGTAAATTCAGGCTAATTTTAACATATTTTATCAGCTTTTCTTGACAAAGAAGATGAAGAAGCACAAAACATCTTCAAAAACGTCAATAATCAAACACCATTTTCAAAGTCTCAGCTGAAGAAACGAGAAAGACTGGAAAAAAAAATCATCTTCTCGAGTGTAAATTCAGGCTAATTTTGATAGATTTTTCATGTTTTTAACATGAATAAGCACAAAACATCTTCGAAAACTTCAAGCAGAAAAGACACAAGAAAAATCAGAGAATCAAAGACATAAAATTCATCACAAAAAACTTACATTTCTATCATATCTAAAGCCCATAAACTTCGCAATAGTCTTTTCTTTGCAGCTATCAGCTACAGCTGTGCATGGGCATTTTCCCTTCAACCACTTGTCGATCTCCGAAGCCCAATTGTTTATCAAACTGGCAGGGCAAACTACTACGGCTTTAGCTACAGCTGTGCAAAGCAAAAGAGTAAGATGAAGACTGTGGTTTATCCTAGATAAAGGCTAGCCTATAATACTGCTCTTTTCTGCCTCTAGCTCAAACAATATATCGCTTTTGAGAGAAGAAAGAAATCAAAAAAATCAATAGAGAAATCAAACAAAACAAGTCCATCACCTGCAATATCAAAACTTAATCATTTAACATCTAAATTCTCTTATTTATAGCCACAATTCCTACGAAAAAGCCATTTCTAAGAAAATTATTTAATATTCTGATACGCGAAATTTACCAGCTTCTTCATCTACACAAATTACCTTTATTTAGCGTCTTTTTCGATGAAAAATTCATAATTTAAAGGAGATATAAATTGGAAATTCAAATTTTTTTTCGATAAATATATTATAGATTTGCATATTTTTCTGCATCTTCAAGGGCTAAAATGCATTGATTATTTGGAATGAAAAAAAAGGCTTTTAAACGCAAAACTAAAAGATATAACGAGAGTGTAAAAATTCATCATTTTCTTTCAAATCAGAAAATTCTGTTTAATAGATACTTGTATATGCTAATTTTTACTAGTAAAAGCTATGTGGAGCTACTATCGCACACAGCGAATTATGTGCGAAATGAAGCCACTAAGAAGCAAAAGTGCAACACTCTCAACTCTAAAATAAAAACCCCCTCTTGAGCAAAAAATCTGCCTTCAAGCGCAACAAAAAAACTGCAGGTGTGGCAGAAGTAACGGAAAGTAAGTTTTTGAAGAAAACTAGGCAAAAAGCAAGAGAAAGACTGCGTTAAGCTTAGCAAAGAAATCTAGTCAGAGTGGTAAAAACGTCAAAAAAGAGACGCTTAGAGTAGGTGAATCGATGTGGCTAAACAAAGGTAAAAAAGAAGCGAAAATTTCATCGAGAGGGGAAAAGGCTACATCAAAAAGCAACTATTCGATTCTACGATGAAAGGCACAGGCTATTGGTGACGCACACACACCACACACGCTCAGAAACTTCATATAAAAAAAAGGACACACAAAAGAAAAGAAAAAAAGACGATACAGTTTTCTTTGTGCTGATTGACAAAAGCTAAAGAGAATCTCAAACTTCACTGACTCGGTTTTCCTTCTATTCCCTGTTTTAATAACGTCCAAAGTATTGTGATACTCTGTAAAGTCTTTCCTAGCCCTGAGAGATGGAAAAAATGGTGAGAAAAGTATGATTCTATGCCAAAACTTTGTATCGTGAAATTTTCAAAAGCTTTTTAAGTAAAGTGGATGCAGCAGCATGCATTTTTTGGTGTGCCTGTGTGTGTTTCTATGTGTGTGCATTTATAGGTGCGCATGTGTTTCTATATGTGTGCGTTTCTAGGTGTGTGTGCTTCTATATATATGTGCTTCTATATATGTGTGTATCTATGTGTGCGTGTGTGTGCTTTTATGTGCGTGTATTTCTATGTGTTCGTGTTTTTCTATCTGTGCATGCGTGTGCTTCTATATGTGTGCGTTTCTAGGTTTGTGTGTTTCTAATCTAACCCTTTCGATGATACTACTGGGAAATACAACACACACAAATTACAGGCATATCACTCCACTCACAGCTATAAACTTGAAATTTTCTTGAAGATAAAATCAGTGGGCAATAAAAATCGCGAAAAAGCCTCACCCATATCATCTGCCAGAATGCATCCATTTCCAGAAAAATCCTTCAATCCCATAAGGCAGTCGAAGACGAACTTAACTCCCAACCTTTGATGCTCACGTAACCATCTAAAAATAAAAGATATCATTATAGCGGCTTTAAAGCAATAGTATTATCACTTTAAATAGAAAATGCAATATTTTTATGCACACACACACAGAATTTCCTCATAGCCAGCAGTCATCTTCATAACAGCCCAAAGTAGAGCACACCTGCCTACCTTAAAACCAGCAAGCTCAATTGACTAACACACACAAATAGATAATTACCACATCGCTTACCTAGTCAATATCGGATCAACTTCAATCTGGCGTTGATCCGTTCGACCATTCTCCGGAGTAAAGAGTATAAGGGGGTCAAAATTTCCCTCCTCTTCTATTGCTTGTTCCAATAGTGGGGGACTCTTGAACTGCCTCTTTGACGTGTAGATGCTAGTGAGACGAACTCGACAGCCTAGAGTTTTCTTCAGAGAATCGATACTCCTGCCTGAATGCATGAAAGTATGGAAAGTTATGGCAAAAAAGAAGCGAATACAACCATGCATGTGTATGTGCGTGTCTTCTTGCTTTTTTGAGAGTGTTTTTGCGTTTCTACGTGTCTTTGTGCGTGCGTGTGTAAATTTCACTAAAAACAGGAGAAATAGAAGCTCATCAGATGTATCTTCCGCCCAAAAACATGTCAGCAAAGATCTCTCCAAGAGATTTACAACTCTAAACACACACTTACCAGGCATATGTCCATCCAAAGGGCTCTTAAAAGGCTTGAAAAGAATCCTTGACTCCGTATGCACGTCTAGTAATGGCATAATAGGTGCCCTTATCAAACATATATTACCCCCATCCATGGGGCCTTGCGGCCTCAAGGTGCGCATCATCTTTTCCTTAAGTGTACTTTCTCAATAATTCAAAGAAAGCCTCGAATCTTCAACAAATTTACAGCATTGGGATGATCGAGCAAAGCTTGCCCATCAACACCATCTGGATCCTTAGTTGAGGGCAATACCAAATCTTCAACTTTTTTTGCATTATCAGCAAAAATTAAGATCATCATGCTCACCAAGAAAAAAATATCTCAAGCAAAATGCATCTTTTACTTTGCAATAATAAATCAGGCTTCAAGAAAAAAAAAGTCGTAGCGATAAGAAAGCTGAATCTTTCTAAAGCGATAGAACGGTAAAAGCAATTATACTACTTCAACTCATCACTAAATTTCACCACACAGCTATATATATCTCCTTCACTTTGTATTCATCATATGCCCAGGTAGTCCAACTTTGGCAAAAAAAAATGTGTTTGATCCATATCAAAGATATGGAAAATATGGGACTAGATTTTATGGGGCGCTGAGTCTGACACAATTCCTTCGCATCAATTATATACAGGTCATCCTCATTTCCACAGAAAAATAAACGAGAAAAACGAAAACGCCAGTATTGGCTCTCCTCTTCTTCTACAGAAGACAAAATTTGAGAGCCAAAGATTGCATTAAATCCTGAGATTCATATGTTACAGGGGTCAAAGAGGTAAAGCTCCCGGTACCGCATGATATATTTCCTTTAATCTTGATCTAAAAAATCGCAATGCGAGCATAAGTGCTGAAGAAATTGAAATTTCAGCTCTAATTAGAGATATCGATAGCTCTGATAGCTAATTCTTGGATAAAGATGGCGTATTTACAGTAATATTCGGCGTATGTTCAGCGCATGTTCGGCGCATTTTCGACAAGATTCGGCGTATATCCCGAAAAATTCCACAAACAACACTCCACAGCAATCATCACCCGAGAATGCACCAAAAAAAGCTAGCAAAAAACATCTCCCAAGCATCAAAACAAGCTGTGCAAAAAGTTGAATAATCATAGGACAAATCTCTATTTTCCACCACGAGATGGTAAGATGATGCTACAAGACGGAATACATATTTCATAAAAAAGAATGACGATGTTCCAGGCTCTGACTTCAAGGTCCACATATTTAAACAGCAGTACGTCATCAACGAGCGAAATAAATACCTTCTTTGCATGCTATTCACCTCAAACGTGCAATGGGGGAGTCCAACATAAGATTCTTGATGGGAAAGACATGAAGAACCCTATTTTATGTGTGCTGCTGTCGCTTGCTGCTTTAGATAACATAGAAAATAAAAGGAAAACGTTTAAAATAAAAGTGCAAGCCTTTTAATTACAGGAGATACCCAAAATCTAAGCCTTAACATTTAAGCTAAAAGCTTAAATCTGGAAAGCTTTCATCTCCTGCGAAAAGACAGAAGGTGTCTGAAGAAGACTTAGCAGTTGTAGGTTGAAAATTTCTCTGTGCAGGAGTTAATGTAAAAATATCGCTGAATAATACAAAAAGGTGGAAATACATGAGGAATACACGGCATAACTAAGAATGTGCCACAATCGGCACCTTTGATAGTCGCAAGTTTGAAGCGATGGTTTATTATCAATTTAGCATTAAGGGCTGATGTGCATCAATTAAGACAAGCGCCGCAATGGAGCGGCGTGTGTGTGTGTGTTGTGCGTCCGTGTGTGTGTATGTTGTGCGTCCGTGTGTGTGTGTGTTTTGTGCGTCCGTGTGTGGGTGTGTGTTGCGCGTCCTTGTGTGTGTGCCGATCCTTAACGAAGCGGGGGGTAGCTACCACGAGTGTCTTAAGACATCTTAGATAAGGTGAAGTTCCGAGAAGGATATTATGCCAATTAGCTAGACTCCTATTGAGCACAGCGCAGGCAGGAGCATTAAACTAAGTGTGAGGCCTCAGAGTCTTCTGCTGAGTTTTTAGAGCAAATAATTCGATGCAATAAGGTTAGGGGTAGGATGAAGGCTAAGCATGGGGAAAGTTGGCTATAAACAACATTTTGAGTTTATCTTTAGAGAGGAGGATGAAGGGGATTTAACTTAAGCATATATTGACAAAAAATGCTGCATTCTAGGTACCAATATTCTGTATTACATTTATAAGCAATCTTAAGGATATTACTTTTACTGAAAAGCACAATCATGCTGTTATGTTAATATCCGAAAGAAAAGGTAGCTAAAGCATCCCCAAGCTTGTTAGTAAAACGTATGAAGCCTTAACCTTGTATAATGTGAGATTCGAAAGGCTATGGAAGTGACATGTGCCATGCTAGAGTCATCTATAGCTACGTTAGGTTAAGAGTATGGATTTTAGAACTAGCTTTACTCGAAAGAAAGTCTATCGATTTAATATGATTCATATCGCACACACAGTAGCAGCTTAGTGGAAGATTATCTGCCGGAGTGCACTAGTATTTTCATGGTGTTGATGCGACAACAAGCAGAATTTACTACTCCAAACCCAGGAAAACGCTCAGCTAAGTCTGAATGAAAACGTCAAACCAGCCTTTGCAACTGTTTCTATGATGTTTTTCTGAGGTAGATTCGCTCGTATATACATTAATCCAGGATACAAAACAAGACGCGAAATCGAGAATCTGCCAAAAATACAGTGTCCTTCTACAGGTAGTGTGCGCTTCTAAAATTAGCGTGTGCATCTACAGGTAGCGTGTGATTCTAAAAGTAGCGTATGAATCTACAGGTAGCGCGTGATTCTAAAAATAGCTTGTGATTCTACAGCTAGATTCTCCTCCTAAAGGCAGCGCATGCCTCTACAGCTAGCTTGTCCTTCTAAAAGTAGCATCTGTCTCCCAAGGTGGCTTCTTCTTCTAACGATAGTATATCATTTAACCGCATGAAATTTTCCTTACGGATTAGCCTTCTCAGATTGCAGCTAGCAGAATTGTATAGGTTCACGAGCAGATCTTTATTTAGCTGAACATATACATCATAATATTCTATCTAAATTCTTGGGTTGTGTTTCATGGTGAAATAGGAAAAAAGAAAAGACTCGAAATTGCCGTCCTCTCTCTTCATGGTACTCCACTTTGACAAGGCCTTCCTAGAAGGTGTACCAACGAGTATAGTCACTACGTAGGTTCTTCCCGTAGTTAAAAATTAGCTCCGGTGTTTGCACTTATTTGGTAAGCAAGGCTTTAATATTACAAGGGATTCCGCTTAAATCCAATCTTTAAATAGCATTATGATGAAACATCGGCGCTACGAATATTCTCTGCATAAACCTAGCTAGAAGTTTATAGCCTGTTAGGCTATGGTACGTGAGTATAATCGTACCATGTTCTGCAATTTATAAAACGGATGTTTCAGTGATTGCTGCAGTAGCTTCAAAGTCACCCGTACCTGTATCTTCTTGCTCTCTAAAGAGGGGTAATCGCAGACAAAGTACTGCTGAATATAACTGGATTTCAAACTACTTAGAAAAAATTTGGCTAAAAAGCGAGGCATAACGTGAATTTCTACGCCACAAGTTCAGCTAAAAAGCAAGGCATAGCCTGAAACGCTTTGCTACATTACATAACGATTTTCTACCGAAATTTGATTAAAATTAAGGCACACCATCTAAAATGCCTCCTGTAGAGCAAGAAAATACTGTTACTAACAGAGGTTTAATATTCTATCCCGCCATTTGACACTGAAAGCATAGTAACCCAATTAGCCGGTAAGTTCGTCGTTGTCTCCACAAAGATCTATGCACTCGATTGACATGCAAGTTCCTGCTGTCCATCATTTATCTAAGGATGCAAATAAGTGAGTAAGTTTCCAATTAACTGAAATAGTGCCGATGAGGCTGCTTTGAGTACTAACCATTCGTGTGTACTGTTTCGCAGCAGAAAAATACAGAGCTGCACTTCATCATAACCTCATAACCAGTCTGTTCATATTGAAGTGACTAACCCTACAAAGTACGCCAGGTCCCCCACGTACATATTCCTGGATGAGCCAAATTCCCCAAGAAAAATAAAGTATGAGTACCTACATCACTCTAAAATAAAATCGTCATTATACATGAGTAGAGGTAATCCTGCAAACAGGAAATTTCTAGTATTGAAAAGTAGCTGTCTTTCTCAAAGAACCTAAACCTCTCTACAAAAGCTGTGCGTATAGCACAAGGCAAAAACACATCAAAGCCATGGAGGTGAGCTATAACATTACAATTTCGTTGAGCTAATGTATTTATTGATAAAAAATTCAGTAATTTTGCTTAATGCATGCTTGGCCTTACATGCATAATGTGCATGTACCAGTCAGTAACTGAAACAAAGATTTCTAAAGTGTGATACTCCTGGGGCATCAATCAATCCTACGTTACCTTTTAAGAGGACAGCAAATTTGATGTGTAAATACCATTTAACAGCGCAAGGGGTTTAATACCTCAATAAGGCCATTTTTGGTACAGATAATTAAATTCAGCCGGTATAATCATTTTAAAAAATCCCCTCATCATACTTGATATGATTGGAAACCATATTAACCTATAAAAAGCATTAGCTACCAGTCTAGCAGCCATGTAAAGCTCCTGAGTTGATCTAACGTCCATAAGGATTGCGCAAAACGTGTTTTTCCCGGATTGCAGTAGCTTCAGATTCAATATTGCATACCAACAGGAAAAACCTGCTGTACTAACTAGTTTCAAAGACATTAGATACACACACACAGGTGGAGGAAAAAAAAAACAAAAAAGCTGTAACTTATGCTTTTTTCCTCCAGTACACATATTCACAAGGTTCCACGCTATTACGCTCCATGGTATTATGAAACAAAATAATATCTCATAGCCGCTTAAAACGACTCCAAAGTAAATTTATTTTTATAAAACTCATTTCGAGCGCCAAAAGTTGTTTTTTCTGTGCTTAAATCATCTTGCTCTTTCACTCTGCATACGAGGGCAGCACAGCACAAAAGTCAAAGCAAAGTGTTAGACTTTTTGCCATAGCTGTGCGCATACAAAGGAATCTCAAGCTGGTTAGACCGAGCGCTTACATCAATTTTCAAGGAAGAAAATTTTTCTTTCAACGGAAGGGCAGATTTAATAATATATGAAGAATCGCATATGCCCGTGAAGTCTAAATTCAGATATTTAGAACGCATTTCTGGGTTTCTATGCACGATGCTTCCTCTCACAGCAGCCAAATAGCCTTCTATATCCGAGCAAAATGTCGCGCATAATGCTCATAAGCGACCGGAAAAGCTCTTGATTCGGTCCGTAAGACTGAAGGGGGGTGAAACACACACAAAAAGAATTTTTTCTTTTATTTTGCTTACTATTAATAGATTTATATGTCTTAGTCCCATCTCCATATCAAACACAAAAAGTATTAATTTACAATTTTTACCGCATAGAGATTCCAAGCTATATTCTTGTTTTATTCTATGCGCTTTAACGCTAAAACCTGTCAATATTACACGCTATAAGTGACACGATGTGTCATACTGTGTTAAAATAAGCTTTATACAAAGCAAGCTCACAGGAAGAAAGGAGCACTCATTGTATGCATCTTCCAATAAGACATGGACCAAGACAGCACAAATTAAGTAATGCTATCTATATCAATTAGCAATCTTGCGTAACGGTAGTGCAGTGCTTAATTACACTAAAAGAGCTTAAAATAATTACCGGAAATACAAAAAAATTCACCTTATATAGTGGAAACTACGAAAAAGTGCCAAAGGGACGGAGTAATTTTGTCACTCCTTCAACAATATATGCTATTAAGCTGCTACACGGGCGCTAATAGGTGAAACAAACAAGCCAAAAAGTTACCTCATACTCTCAATACGATGCCTTTACAAGCAGCAGCAAAAATAATAGCATCAAACAACTTTCAAATCAGAAACTTCACACTTTTTAAAACGTAAAATATTACTTCTAGAATGATGCTTTCCACGATTGAAGACTCCGGCTCTGGCCATTCTAAGCAATGAGTTCCTGGCAGTACATTTCGTCGTAGTATCCACTGAGCACACAAAAAGCAATTAAGCAATTTGTTATATTTTTGCTTATTACGTAATAAATTCGGCTTCTTGGGAAAAAAAAAATTTAAAGTAAAAACTGAAGATGAAAAAGCAGCTTTATAAGCATAAAAACTAGAATAGTAGACGAAACCATTACTGGCTTAATAGTTGTATTCGAAATTATCGCAGTGGGAGGAGGGCTTAAACCGAGCAAAAATATCCCACGAATCACGCAGTGAAAAATTTATTAGTGAAGTAGTTACATTGAAAATTTTCGGAATTTGTATAAGTGCATCAGGTTTCTCTTAATTAGAGCAATTTGAGCTATTTTGACATTTTTTTGTCTCTAAAAAGCCTGTGTTTGCATACTATTAAAAAGTGATACCATCAATTATTAGGTCAACCTTAAGCCATAAACGCAACAACTGCGTGCGCAGATTTTAAAAGCCCGAAAGGTCCTAACTTGGTTCAATTCGTCAAAAATACACATACTAAATATTCAGTCTGATTCTTCCTAGGTATCGCCACTGTATGTTTTCCAGTGAGTTGCTACAGCTAGTAACAAATAAGAAACAAAACGGAAAGCTGTCGACTTCATAGTACCAAGACTTATGCTTTGCAAAATGAGAAAAAATTTCAAGCTCCAGGAAAGGCTAGCAATGCGAAAAATCGCCATTACTTATAAAAGATAAACCGACTGCTTGGTGTGCTGCTTAATTTCGGAGTCATCTTGAGATAAAAAACTTCTTTGGTTGTGCATAAAACTGCAAAGATAAGCAATCTAATCGAAATAGGTTCAACCTTTTAAGGAAAAAACTTCCTTGATGATTTGTCTTCCCTATTTGTTAGCGATTTAAACTACTAGCTGTTGGACTCTAGTCTCCCTGCTCTCGGTATAGCAGAAAAGCCTATTTTTTAGCGATTGAAACTACTAGCTGTTGGACTCTAGTCTCCCTACTCTTGTTGGAGCCGAGAAAGACATCACCTGCTTCTTAAAGTTAGCAATAAAAAATTGTGCAAAAATACGTTTGAATGATTAGCAAATAGCTAGACAAGCAGACGTTAAGCTTAGCAAAAAGAGCTTCTTCACACTTTAGCAATGAGTTGAAAGATTCCTGAAAGTTGCACATAACACACAGAGATAAATAATTTCAAAACGCCACACACCATATGGAATAGAAATAGCACATTTTAACCAAAATTAGAGAGCAAATTGAAGCCTACAGGCCATCATCAGAGCGAAATAACCCCCTCTACTACCACAAGAAAGCTTAATATTCCAGCATGAAGCCGAACCGGATCGTTACATCGCCGAATATTTAGTTTAACAGATCTGATTTGATGCCCACTTAGCGATATCCTAAAAACAACAGCAAATGGTGAACATACCAATGGCAGCACATTCACTAGCTTGTGTTTTTTTTTCTTGCTCAAAGCTACAAGGTTTCCAAACTAGTGCATAAGCTTCACCATCTCCATGTGTGTGTAACATTTAAAAGAGAGAGCATCGCATTTATATGCTTTCAAGAAGATTTTTTTGACGCTGCCACAGTTTTTGTCATTAAATATCGATCTGAACTACTTCAGTACCTTATACTATGCCAAGATGGAAGCAATTCTCCAGAGTATGTTTATTACTCAAAATTGAGAAGAAATTGCACTTCATCCGGCAGTATAACAACTAAAAACCTAGTCATTTTTCAAGTTATTCTCACATTTTCTTATTCGCTTTTACTTTTAAATATTTTATAGCAGCAAAGCCTTATTAAAATAAACATTACCTTTCATAGTATTTGGTATCAAAACCCTCTATTTTTGTGCTATCGTAATTCGAAAAATTTCACTTTTAAATATACTGGAATTGCAAAATATAATAATCCGCGAGTGTATGCGTGTGTCTTGCTCTCTGGATTTGCATGCTTTTTCCAGCGAGTGTCTTGGAGAGAGTGCGTGCAAAAAGGTGAGTTTAAAAGAAATTTTACCACTATTTTTCATCGAATATTTCACTTTATCAAATGGTTTATATGAAGTCATTTATGAGCTAAAAATCTAAGCAGAATAGCTCATTTTGGGGGTAGATTTTCTGGGTATTAAGTTATGGAATACTATAAACTATTCATCAGAAAAATCTACAACGCGATATATTCTGGGAGGAAAAAGCTAGAAGCAGCAAAAACTTACGCTCTAGAGGCTATTAGATCGTTCTTGAAGCTGCAAACAAAACAGACGTCACCCTTTTTAATGTTAAAATATTTATAATGTACCTTAGCAGTAATTGTTTAAAAATTAAGGTGTTGAAACAGCCGTAAAATGCACTAATCTCTCTTTGAAGCTAGATGCAGTATTTACAAAAAATTCAAGAGAAATTGAAGGAAAAATATCTTCATTTTGCCTATATAAAAGATAAGCTATCTCCATGAGCTTCAATAAGCAAAATGAACACCTAAAGTCAGTAGGCTTTTTAAAAGCTCCATTATATTTCACCACAGCTTCAGACTAAGCAACTAACACACCTACTAAGAGTAGAAAAAATTTAAGTTAAGGGGATAATAGCGAAGGGGAGAAAACCTATTTTTTTGCAAAAAGAGGCAGTTAGTAGATGCTAAATTGAAGCAAAAGAGCAGCATGGAGGGAGGAGACAAAACTACAGAAAAATTCGAAACAAAAATATACACACACACATACTCTCTGCCTACTATGAACTACTTCAGTCAGAAGCCAAAGAAATATATCAATAAAGAAGCAAAATAGTGGAAACTATAAAGAATCCACCTTGAAACAAAAAGCATGAAGAAAACTAATGTACAATCAGGCTTTTCATAGAGATTAGCTCGATATGATGATAAAAGAAGGATTTTGAAGGTGTGACGATGAAGAACCTAGAGGAGGGTTATGCGCTGAAAAAGTAAGGGAATGAAACTAGGCTGCAGCACGCTATCTGAAGAACCTAGAGTAGGGCTGTGTGGAGGAAAACCTAGAGTGGGGCTGTGTGCTAAAAAATTAGCGCCATGAAACTAGCCTCCCTCACACTATCTAAAGAACCTAGCGTAGGGCTATGAGATGAAGAACCTAGAGTAGCACTTTACTAAAAAATTAACGACATGAAACTAGTTTCCCGCACACAATCTAAATAAAGCACATTAAAGAAAAAGCTAGGTAAAACTAGCTGAAATACTAAAGATATCTCAATCTGCTATTAGAGTCGCCTTCAAGCAACTAACATCAAACTTCAAAGTTTCTAGCAGCTGAGAAACTCCCCCTTTCAGCTAAGCACTGCTGCAAAACCTAAGAAAACCAATTGTTTTGCTATTATATCCTATTTTTTGGCTAAGAAAAGCGGATTTCTTAACAATTCAACTTCTTTAAACTCTCCAAAAGCTTCAAAAAAAAATATCCTGCGATTTATGGCACAGCATGAGGCTAGGAATGCCTTATTCAAACCAAATCGCAAAGAAACAGAAGGAAGGGCAAAAAAAGTGCCCTTTCGTCAAGTTTCTGTGATTTATTTCGCAAGAATTTGTGTGTGTGTGCGTAAGTACGTGTGTGCGCCCACGAAGGGTCCAATTTAAGCAGTGTATGAGCACGCTGGAAATAAAAGCTGCAAAAACGTTAATATACACACTATAAAGTGTTTTCAGCGACCCCATTTTCGCTTGAGCGCACGAGTAGTAAAAAATAACATAATAAATCCTTTCACAGGCTGCAGATGCTTCCAAAGCAGAAATTAGTTTAAAAAGAATTTTTCCTGAATATTTTAGATATTTTCCTAGACCTTCCTTTAATTTCAGAGAACACACGCACACATGCAAGTAAATCTTCATGACTACTGGTTGAAGAAACCTGCTTAAGTATATAAAAAAAAGGTAATAGACGAAAAGAAAAAAAAAATTCTTTTGGGAGGTGTATGTACAGTGAAAGTTAGCAGAGCAAGCTGATGAAAAAATTCTGCGGAAATCGTGGATTGCCCTAAGAAAAAGGCAGCAAATAATGAAGTAATCCACTACTTTAAGTCGAATAAAGTAGCACCACGTTAATATAATCTGGCTAACCATAAATGACACTCTGGGACTCGATCCTTTGAATTATAAACTGAGAAAACAAAAGTTGCTGAAATGACTACACACAATCGCTAGTTTAGCCATAAATTTGAGCTAGTAACACAGCAGAGCAAAACGAAAAAATGAAGGAAAAGTGATGAGATAAATTTCGAAAAAGATAGCGTAACTTCCGATGCCTTGCATTAAAGCTGAAAGTCCAAATAAAGTAGAAATCATGGCATGAGGAAAGTGATTTACGCTGAAGGAAAAAAATGAAAGGATGGATAAACGGCAAAACTGCAGAAACAGCCCCCAAAGGCTGCGGGAGAATAAAAAACATGCTAGAAGCAGAAAAAAGGGAAACTTCGCGAATGTTTAGGCAAAAAAAACTGGAAAAAAAGGCTTCGAATTTTAAGGCTTTCCAGGCATAGTCGCTTAAAAAACATAGAAAGCAAATATAACTCCGCGTATAAACATTTCATAAAAACAAAACAGTCAAAACGAGATATTTAAGCTCTATACGGGCCTCTATGCAGCAAAAAGTAAAGAAATCAGCAAAAAAGTAGATACTTTCAAGTGCAATTCGCGGGCATGATTGCTTCCATTTATGCAATTTGTGTGCGGGTTTGGCTTGTGCGCGGCTTTGGCTTGTGTGCGGGTTTGGCTTGTGTTTTTGTTTTTTTGCATTTCTGCTCTTCATTCTGAGCAATTTCCCAGCATTTGAGCCTAATAGCTGTACATCTAAGTGTTTCAAATTTATAAGTTCAAAGGTGTAGGTAAACTCATCTAAATAAGTGAAAACTGCAATAAAGAACAGCATAGGCTATATACTTACCCCAGTCACAAGCCGGTCCAACCATTCTCTCTATCTGGGCTCGGTAGTATACAATATCGCTAGCAGGAAACCCCGTAACAGTCACCCAACGACCTAGCAAAAAATTATTAAAAAAAACAAACCTGCCTTGCAAAAGGGAATGTAATTAATAGTGAATGATTTTTGAAGCAGTGTACGTACAGCGAAAAAGGCACTATCATATAGATAAAAATAACCAAAATTTCTGCAATCCTGAATTAGCATGCCTCACATACCAAGCTCATAAATATGAATTAAAAATACTTCTCTTGTTCATCCTTACAATCTAACTAAGATACCCCCATGATCATTAGCTCGAGACTTATGAAAGTTGCAATTACAGCACATAAAAAACCACTCCATTCCTTCAATCAATGCCATTATACAAGGCATAAAAATGGCATCAATAGCAACTATACACAACAAAAAAATCGCACTTTTCATATGCCTCCCACGGCATCAGCTCAACCACATAGCACACACACACAGGAGGCAATGCTAACAATTTGCGCAGATTAGCTTATGGCCAAGCACTTTGCATATACCCAAAAGCAATGAATTTAACGCAGTTTTGCTGCTGCAGATTTGAGGTGAGTGGTGTGTGCAGTGGTGTGGGGGAAGGCATACGCTTAGTAGTGTGTGTGTAATGGTGCGTGTAGTGGTGCTATATGCAGTAGTGTTGCGTGTAGTGATATGCAGGTAGTGCTATGTCTAGCAGTTTGTGTGTAGTGCTATGCATAGCAGTGTCCGTGTAGTGCTGCGTGTAGTGGTATGCATGTAGTGGGATGCCTGTAGCAGTGTGTGTGTAGTGGCGTATGTAACATAACTTCCTAAATCGTAAAAGTGGTGAGAAGCTCGAAATCCAGCAACCCTCACATAAGCAAGCCCCTTCAAAATTACCCCCCCCCCAGAGCGCAATTCGAAGCTTACTGGTAGACGGAGATCCCACATTACCATGATACCATTTTTCCTAAGAAAAACAAAGTAGAAATAAAAAATGCACCCACCTATATAGCTTACTACATATTTTTAAATCCTAAAAAGGCATCAGTAAATAGCATATACATCTAATAATATTTGAAATGATATTTATATATTTCAATAGTAGACCTTTTTGTAGCAACTATTACTTAATATTTATACCAAAAGCAATTGAGAAGACAAATTTTAGGCAAGTATTCAGCAAATTCCTGCAAAATAGTCTTTTTCTGCAACCTTTGCCATTAATAAAGCTGCTTAAAAACTAGCAGTAACGAATGAAATTAAAAGGAGCTCTCAAAAGTAGATAATATGACCTCGTTAACGGTGTTTTTTCGAAGAAACAAGCAAAAACAGAGCAAAGAAAAAGCAGTTTCATCATCATCTCTGGCACGGGTTGAAGGTCCAACTACCACCTTCTATGGCTTATTTTGCAGAAATCACGCCATAAAAAACAAACCGCCTCCTCTTATCCAAATAAGGGATTTCCTAGCAGATTTTTGTTATCTTTAAAGTCTAAAATGTAGCTGAAGAATGTGCATTCAATCCCAATGCAGAAACTAGAGATAAACCTAATATTTACTTCAATCTTTTTGTACACCGAAGAAAGTAAAGAATATAAACTTTAAAAATATCATACAGATATTTTTTCGTTATACGAGCAAATTACTGGGCGAAAAAAACGTAGAAAATTCGATTTTTCTAATGGAAGAGCGTCAAAAAGCCATTCAATTTAGCAATAATTAAGTTTGAGGGAGCGGATATACATTCGCAAAGATTGGCAGCTACTTCTCCGAGAAAACATTGAAATAACAACTTTTTCAGATCAAGAAGAGGGCAGGTTTAGTTGCTTCCCGGCAAGAGTTTCAGCTAATAAAAATTGTTACTCAAAAATTAATGACTTTTCAGATGATGCTTTTCTCTTATCTGCTTGATAAGTATCAAATATATTTATCGCTTTCAAATAAGAAAGTTATCAAGGTTACAAAGTCAAAGAAACTGCAACTGTTTCAAGATTCTGGGGTTTTCCTAGAATAAAGCACAAACAGAGTAATTAGGCAAGCAATAATACTGCAAAAAATATAACAAACATCTAGGAGATAATCGTCGAAAAACACAGTGCTATCATGGAACAACGCACTAGAGAAGTCATAAAGTGATGAAAGTTCTATAATCCTATTTAGTTCATCATCTGCAAAAAGGCAGATTCATGCACACAGGAAATGTAGGGAAATTGCAATAATTTCGTGATATGCTTCCCACGATGAACTGTGCGATCCCAGATTAGGCCTTAAAGCTCGACTAAAAATCCTTCGTTAAATAGCTTTACCTTAAATAAATCAATGAAATAGTAAGCAGTTTCATATACAACGCACAACTAGGTGTCAATGACTATCCTGAGAGAGCTTACCTTCTCAGGTATACCTCTTGAACTACCGAATGCTAAGGATGGGTCTCCGCGCATGTTTTCGTACAATTTATGAGGAATAGAGCCAAATAGGGGTCCTGTAAGCGTAATGACCAGGGGTGGAGCTCAACATATGCTTCCCGCCAAATTTCCTGCAAAAAATACATGTTTCCTCATAAAAGACACCTAAAATCGTACTCTTCAACTGGAATAACACTCAACTCATCAGATCACTGTGAAGCTCAACGCATGTTTCGTTAAGTTCCCACCAAATTTACTGCAAAAAACACATTTTTCCCACTAAAAGACAACTTAAATCGTTCTCTTCAACTAGAATAACACTCAACTCATCTACGGAATAGAAATTGTGCTTCATACAAGCATCGAGACACTAAATTACTCGATCAAGTTCCAAAAACATTAGATAATCCCAAAGAAATGATGGTACTTTTCTTATCTATTGGCAAGTTTAAGATTCCCTTGCCTCAAGTTCTATTGAATGGATTTCTTGAATTGAAAGCTAAAAAAAGAGCAAAATTTAGGGCAGCTATAGCACTTCAGAAGAAGCATCATTTCAACAAAATCCGCCCGAAAGCTTCATATATATGGAAGAAAATAGAAAATAAATCTCTACACCTACAAAGGTGTGTCCTAGAGCAGAAGCTTATATCAATTTCAAATGCTATAAGCAAGTCGAGTTATTAACAAGAGGAGAGAGAACGTTAGACACTGGAGGTTATGCAGGTGTTACAAGCGGCAATACAAATTAATGGAAGGTCATTGTTAAGCTAAGAAAGTATTGCACAGCCTTTTAAGAACAATGGTAGCCGCCGTAATAGCTAGATTGAGATGACGCTGTTTAAGCGTGATGACTATGCTTCATAATCATATATATAAGAGACACGCTGCTGTAACAACTAGGTTGAGATAATACTAAAAAGTGATGACTATACCTCATCATCATATATATAAGACACACTGCCTCGCGTAATCTTCAGCGCATCGTAACCCAACGTGATACAATAAAATAGAGAGCAAACGGGGAAAAGTTTAAGACAGCGTGTATATTAGAGAGTACAACCTGGCGTTGGGCATCATTACTGAAGCAAAATACTGAGGGCATAAACGTAAGAAGAAGCTAGTTTAGCTCGGTGCTTACTTTTATCAGGGATACTGAAGGCTCCTTCTGTAGGAAAAATCGTAAATACAGCTTTGGAGAGACTATAAATATACAAGTAACCACAAGCTACTAGATGTAGGTTTTTAGGAAAAGGACGGAGATAATACTCTAGTGAATCCCAGATGTAGGTTTGTAGGCAGAGGATGGAGCTAATACCCTGCCCACAAAAACATAAACATAAAACCTAGGAAAAATCCTAGTGAGTACACGCACAACGAACATTTCCATTTCATCATTTAAGCAGCAGTGGCATGCGAAAACAATTCTTAGATCGCCAATATGCAAGCTTTCTAATGTTTTTATTGTCGTTCGGAATTGCCCTTTCTGCTTGCTACTGGCTTTGGATTTTATATCTGCCTCTTGATTTCATCATATTCACCATTTTGAAGCAAAGCTTTTCCAAAAAGTACAAACATATCCCTTAGAAAGCCTCACGGGTGTTTTGAAGCGCTTTATCAACTTATTGGAGGTAACTCAGACAGAGCTACCACTGACTAGCATCCCTCATAGATGGTTTAGGATTATATGCTAATATTTCAATACAGTATAAGCTGTCTGATAGTACTAAGTATGAATTTTATCCTGTAATACGAGCATGCGTAGCATTAATGGCAGCTAATGAGGAGAGTACAACTTGCAGAAGCGTTTTTAGTGTGAGGATGCTGTGAACATCAAGTATGCCACAGGTTGTGAGTTGTGCATAACATCAATCACTACCGTTATTTTAGAATGATTAAGAAGCAACGGCTTTCGCTTGATTTTATAAAATTCTATGTTGCGAATTTAGCTTGGATTTGGCATTTTCCTTTGTGGATTTACGCAGAGTGAGGTAAGCGTAATAAGATCGTCTATACTATTAATCTGAAAGTGCAGCATACATGGGTAATCCAGGGTATTAAAGACGCGCTAAAAAGTAATAAATTATCAGATCGCATGCTCCTATAACTACAAAGCGTTCTGAAACGAGGAAAAGAATTGAAATTGTGTTAATTAATTTACTATTTATTTTATGGTAGCATCACTTCCGATGTGACTGCATAAACTTATCTGGACCATGACACTAATACCATCACTCCACTATAATCGCCTTAACCTACACGTTAGCCACCAACATACATGCTAGCTACCACCTATAAACTGGCTACCAACACACACACTACTCAAGTCCCTCTGTACAATTTTATTCAAAGGTCTTCGGATGCTGTCACGGAACTGATTCCCAGGTCTCCTTTTTGCCAGTGAGCTTCGCATGTCATAATTAGCGCCTTGTGTTTATGCAAATCTCAATGGTTGCACACTTATAGCGAGGCAAGTTCTTAGTGGCTCGATAATGTTACCGAGACCTTCAGCCAGCTTTTCAAAGTATTTTCCATGGAATAAACTTACATCAAAACCTTGTATTATCCCTTTGAACTAAACGTTGTTGCCTTGACTCGAAATAGCAGTACTGCAGATTGAAAGTTATATTTTCGAGATGGCCCGCAAAAAGCGTCATACTCTGATTTCTACGGACTTCATAACTTTCTCACCAGTCGGAGCATTACCATTAAAAAGTACAGGATATTTCTTTTGCCTCTTCTAAGCAGTATGATGATGCATTTAGTCTTTAACTGCTCCAGCACGAATATTATTCTGCTGAAAATTTGCCTGGAAAATAATAGGATTAACACCCATCATAACTTCATTGCGTGTGAAGCACAAACAGAAAAATTAATATGATGCCTAAATACAAAAAAAAAAGTATTTGAAGAATTTTTTGTATTTTTTAGTGTATTTGTTATAAAGTGTAAAAGTAAAATAAATAATTAAAAAAATAATTTACCCTAAACCCTAAAATTTTTATTCTAGAAACATTTTTTTTAAATTCTGATGAGGGTTCTAATAAAAATATAAAATAAAAACCAAAAAATACATCTTCTAATCATACCAAACATGCAAAAATACAAAAACTAAAAACTGTAATATCCAAGAGTAAAATCGACACATTGAAATTAGCCTGGCAGGAATTTCAATAGACTACTTTTTGGCAGGAAATAATACTGCATTTCATTTAAGCAGCCTGGTAATCTTGATGCCCTTTTTGACATCAAAAAAGTCTGATATTTAATATGAATAAGAATTTTGCTCAATAGTTTTGCTAGGGCCAGCGTGTATTCAGGGGCATTTTCCTGAATAGCAGAAAAAGCATATTTTCATCTAGCAAGAAAATAATATTTTTGTTTAGCGAAACTCATGTCTTATATGGCGAATTTCATGTTTTTATCAATTTACATAGGCAAAGTTACTTTTATATTCAAGCGCAAATTAATATATAGAACAGCGATATTCCCATAAAACTTTGATCGAATCAAAAATTTTTAGAGTGTAACGCAATGGCCTGAAGGTTATCATTACTTCTTCGGGACTTGAAATTTGACCATGCAAGCCCTATTATAATACTCAAGCAAAATTTGGCTTCTTTCAAGTTTCCAGCATATTTTTTTTCTCATGCGTTAGTACCACTTATCTCCTGCACAATGGCTTTCTTACGATTCCGTAACAGTGAGTATTTCCCTGTTTAATGAGAAACTAGCTCGGTAAAAAGGACTAATGTTTTATATTTGCCTAGAGACATAGTTACAAAAAGATTTACATATATCAACCTTCTGTAAAATGGTATCAGAGTTTTAAGTTCTATCTTTTTATTTATAATTTATAATTCATAGATGATAGCTTATATAATCCTTCCTATCGAATAATCGTGAATACATATGATAAATTGCTCAACCTGTTTCTGGAAAGCCCGTCAGAATGAGTCTAACCTTTTCTTTGCGATAATTGAAGTAAAAGCAAAGTAACCTGGAATTGCTTCGTCTCAGATAGGAGAAGATATATGGTACAAGCGCTTCATGACTACTAGGTTATTTATCGTGGCGTGATAAAAATTTTAACTTTGCAAAGATGAACTAAAAGTTCTATTATTAAAGAAGTCTTTTCATTGCCACTAGATTGAATACCGAGAGACTCAAGCAGAACTAGGGCAACAAACGGCCAGCACGAAACTCTTGGGGAAGCTTATACAGCACATTGTGATATTTAAGATCACGTGAGCACAAAGGAGTAGGATTTTGAAGATTTACTACAGATCTAGAGTTCCGTCATAAAAATTGTTTTTGCTATAAAATATGTCGGTAGCTGGGTTATCAGTGATGCTGCGCTTCATATTGAAAGCAGATTAACAAAGGAGAATGCTTTCAAAACTAAGGGTATAACGATGAACCTCAAATTAAACTTTAATTGGAAGTGAACCGCATACCAAGCACTTTAATTCTTTGTACCAAGATGAAATCAATCAAATTATTGAGCTGTGAAATCAGTGAAAACTAGGTTTTCTAAAACTATAGCTATAAAAGTTCATCTAAAAATACACTTAATATGACCTTGCTAAAAGATATATTATAGTCCCTTTTTATTATGCTATATAGAACTATTATCAGACCTAAAATTAAAATTATAAATCGACGTATAAAGAGTTTTTCACAAATTTTTTTCCATACAGTTAAATCCCATAAGATATCTCTAGGCTTTTAAATAACTGACTTCACAACGGAAAAGCTGCACCTATGCGCTTCCTCCGGTAGAAGTTTCTGCGGTACGCAACCCTTATCGCAGAGAAACACCGAGTCGTGTAGGGTCCTCACTTCATCAGAAACTAGAATTATTAAAAAGCTTCATAAGAAGAAGCAATCAGTATGATACAAAAATAAAAAGCTTTTCAACAAGAGGAAGCAATCAGTATGATAATTATTTATCTTTTTGCCGCTGATTCTACCCGATGCATCAACTTTACTGAAACTAGCTACCAACTTAAAGCAGCTTTGTTGAAGGTCATTCCAGTAAAGACCATGAAAATATTAAGCAGAATTTTTGACATTTTCTTAATAGAATCCTTCAAATTGCTGATAATTTATTCGAGAGGAGAGGATATGCAGTGTCTTGGTCTAGGACAATCAAAATCTTTGTCGCCATTTTAAGACCTCTAGGACTATTCAAATTAGTTCTCAGTTGCAGAGCTAGTTTATTAACTATTTTGATAAATGCCTCTGGTATTGTGATATTATGAGCAATAGATAGCCAACCAGCTTGTACATGAAATAGCACACATGTTTTCTAGTATTTTCAAGCTCTAAACCTGCATTATTTACCACTCACATAAGATAATCTAAAAAACTTTAGCACATACCTTTTCTAGGGTTTTCAAGCTCCTAGCCTGCATTATTTACTACTCACACCAGATAATCTAGAATACTTTTTTGTTGAATTGCCGGATGTATTGGTGAACCACCTTGGGCTCAAAAAAGTGCACGCCGTGCCTTCGTGCAGCGGGCATGACTATGACTGGGTTGACGGTACAGATTTATTTGAAAAAGTACTTCTCAAAATCGTCAATCATGCAAACCTTGCAATTTTGTCTATTGTTTTCAATTGTTGCAGGAAGAACTTTCATACAAGGGACACTCTTCAACTCATAATTTGCTGCAGTTTTAGGGAGTGGTTCTATATTACTAGCACAGGGTTGCGTTTAGTATAGTCTTGAGAAGTAGCTCCCGCGCTCTATGTATCGTTAATACGAAGTTTTCGCCTTTTTTTTCGCATATCTTTAAGCTCTGTTCCCCACTTCCAGTGGCAGGTTTAGAGATTGCAATATATATATATTGGAAGCCACGCAAGACTGGGGATACAGGGGTTCACCTTCCTTGTATTCTAGACACGCATCTTCTCATGTGGGCTTTTTTCTCGATAGGGCTTTTTTCTCGATATAAATTTCCCGCAACGCACATTATCTCTGAACTCATTCATATATAGCATGTAGATCTGAGTCGCCTCCTCAGAAGGTATGGTTATAAAAGGTTCCGCGTAATATAAGGGAAAATACATCTATGCAGAAAAGTTTATTTTTTTACCTCTAGCCTTGAAGAACCTACTTTGCCCGGGATGTTATGGGCTTGTCGTAAGGCAAAGATCGTTCCATGTGCTCTATGGGAACCATTTGAGCTCCAGATAAGAGCCAAAACTCTATTCATAAATGCTTTGGCCATCTATGCATCGTTACTGATACTGGACATAGTCTTGGCCATATGTTGGAAAGTAATAACCCGGTACAATGAGTTTAGTAAAACAAAGGGCCTGAAACCTCTATGGAGAAGCTTGCGGCAGACTGCTGCAGTATGGTTCTTAGTCCATATTTTACCCATCTGCTTATGCATCAATCTGGCATGCATTCTTTGGTTAGAAGAGATTTGGTGGTTCTATTTACCCTACTTGATTTACTGCCTAACACGTTCGTTAAATAGAGATAGTTTCCTCCCAAAGGTTCGTGATTTCGAAGGATTTAATGCGAGAAGCAACTTTTTTTTTGTATATTTTTTTTCACTCTTTAAGCTTGAACTTGTGCCCTGCCGTAAAGTTTGCTTTATTCTGCTAATTTCAAGAAATTGCTTTTTCATTTCCTATTTTAAGACAGCTTTGAGATAAAAGTCCCTTTTTTCATGATTAATCAGCGAGTCCTCTTTTTTTTTGTGGGTAGCGTGATACTTGGCAATTTTAAAATAGCTTGTTTCTTGAAGGTCTGCAATTGTAGTTATTGCGAACCTTTTTTCTTTTCTGCATATTTTTTTCCGGTTTTTTTAGCGACCAGATTCGCCGCTTATTTCCACCTCTTGGCAGCATAATCATGACTGCAATTAATGTGTTACATACTCCTATTGCCTACCAATTGCGCTCATGCTGCCTTCATCTAATAGTTTCTTCTTTTTACCCCTAATCAGAAGGTTACACTATAAAATAGCATTTTTATTCAGTTAGTTTACCTCCAGTTTTTAATTCGGGGGGATATATATGTAGTAGTCACTGAATTCATGAATTTTCTTGTAGGTTCAAACTAAAATCATACTTTTCTTTTAGTTGGAAGCTACTGGCTGCAGGAATTCAAAAAATATGCTGCCAGATTCCACCATCGTGTTAAATTACTTATAAAATACTCTCTGTCTCATCACGGTTTTTTTTCAGCTGAGGAAATGGATTACCTGGGACTATGCTGCCGACTACTTCCCGTTGGAAGTAGTCAATACGAACAAGAAAAAAATCATCCTTCAGAAAAAACCTTTGCTGATAGGCTACCATCCGGTCTAGCATCTTGAAACTTACTGCATTTTCCCCTTTTATAGACCCTTTTTTTCAATAATAATTGCTATTAGTATTAACTGTATTAGTTATAGTATTGAATGTTTGAGTTTCTTCTTTAGAAGCAATAAATTTTCATACCTGGCTTTTATCGGATCTAAATTTGGTTATTAGATTTAGAGCATGAACCATTATGATTAGTAGGAATGGCGAAAGAAGGAGATACAGATGGCTCTTTTTAATAAAGAAATGAAGACCCTCAAATTTAAGAGTAATCTATTTATGTATACTTGTTCAGTAGCAACAAAAAGCCCCTTCTGTGCTATATCTCTAAAATTTATGCTGTTTTCGCATAGAGCATGTTTTTTCACTAGTCCTATCGGTGGTTGATCTTCTATTTAAGCAAATTTTTATTGTTTTTTTTATTGGTTTTCTTGAATTCCTAAATAGAATTTGTTGTAGCCCCTCTGAGATGCAGCGAATTGACATTTTATTTGAATTAAAATGCGGTTTTTTCTCGTTCAGCACGGTATTTTTGCACTTGGCTGCATTTTGACGTTTTGTCGAAGTTCTGAGCTCTTTCAGCAAATTTGTGGTGAGTGAGCTGGGCAGTTTCCTGCGATATTCCTTACGTACCTTGTCTCATGCAGCATCTTAAATTCACTAAAAGACTAAATTTTATATCTTACTAGTATCAATCTCACAGCATTGCTTTGATCTTGACATCACTTATTGATGTGTGTGTGCAACTCACAGCGATGCAACTGCTCTGCCGGTCGGGTGCTAACACTCAAAGGTGTCTGCTCGTCATATCTGTTGCATAAGGGTGTGTTTGATAGCGTGTATTTTTTCCCCAAATCTGCGCCTAACTTAGCAAAGATTGTGGGAGTTTCAAGTTAAGCACTCGATTTGGAAATGATCTGTGTGCTAATTGTATGAAGTTTTAGTCTGCTTTGATATTTCGGAAACCTAGACGGAACGCAATAAATATCTCTTGGAAACTACAGATTAGCGTAGAAGAGTTTACAAAATTTATGTGTTTTTTCCCTCTTCTTTGATGTATTATATAGTGTACTTTTATGGTTTTTTCCCGTAAATTTTAGTAGTTGACAGTATATTCCCATCCTTGCAAATAAACCTAAGATTTGATGCCTCTTTTGAATACTTCAAAATTCTTTAACAACTGCCCCAAGAATGCTGAAAATGTGTCAGTTTCACACGGATGAAATATCTCTCATGTTGCGTATAGACTGTGAGGTTGGTGTAGCTACACTGAATGTGGTTTTGAGGATTCCTATTTTTAGTGATTTCCTGCTAAGCATGGGGGTAATTTCTGCAAGTTCGGAAGCAATACGGAGCTTCTTGAAGAGGTAGGGTGATGGCATAAATATATAGTGATGCGCATCCAGGGACATAGTAGACAACCTCTATAATTGAGGTCTGCTAATCTCTTATTTTATACGGAAAATTTGTGCGAAAAAGCACTAGAAAATAACATCATTTAGGGCTGCTTGAATGTATACTTTATGAATGACAATGCTTGCCATGTGAGATACGGAAATAAATTATAAAAACAATTGAAAAGGAAATTTCTGAAAATATCTTTAGATGAGGACTTTGTTAATTTAAAAGTAATGAAGTGCAAAACTGATGACTTTGTAGCATCATATATTGAGAGCTTTTTTGAATTAAAAGCTGATTTTAAGCATTCTGAAATTTTTTTTCTCGTAATTTCTCATCCTAAGGGTTTTTTTAGCACATCATTTGATAAATTTCTCACTCTATAAAATCAATTTTGCATTGCATTTTTAACCCGAATTTTTAAGTATGGTGTGTGTTGATAACCTCATCTAATACACCCTCTCTACGCATACTTTATGGGAGTTTTCCGCTTTTTTTACCAGAAAATATCCAGCCTATTTATTGGATATGGATATGTATATATCTCTCTCTTTCTTGATGTTACTCCGTTAATGGGAAAACCCCCTCCTCACGCCTAGCAACGAACATCTTTTAACTCGCTGTTTCACGCACTTTTTGATGCTTGTTTCTCAGCCTGATATACTCATGTGAAGCATCGCTAATTACCGTAGATATAATCGCTAATTTTGGTTTAACTCATCCCCCCCATATGCTGTCGGAGGCAAAATATTAATTTTTATTATGAGCTGCTTTAGAAGTGAAATACTTGCGAAAAATGTCTTTTTTTTTCGTCAGAAAACCAAACCGTGCAGTAGTGGTTGTGGTGGGAGGAGCTCGTGAATCTGAGCTTATCTCCACAGGATACCATTCTGTTTTTCTTTCGACTAGACGAGGATTCTTCAAGATTGCGCTGGATTTAGGAGCTTATGTGATTCCGGTGAAATTTGTGTGTTTTTAGCTTTCAATAGTGTGTTTGAGGTGGGATGAATGTGACTTTTTTTATATCTTTTTCAAATCAATTAGAATTGTGTAAGTAATGGGGGACGGTGTTATTCACCCTGTTTGCCACTCGGATCAGTCTGCCTAGGGAGATGAGAAAAGTGGAGTGTATCAACACGCAGTATGGCGAAAAAAATGCACGCCACCTTCAAGTATGGAGAAGGATTTCATGAAAGTTTTTCAGTGTTTATTTAGATTTATAAAGGTGTGAGTGGGGGTGTGTATGAGCGAGTGTGTATAAGTGAGTGTGAGTGTGAGTGGGGTGTGAGTGTGCTTGAGTGTGCGCGAGTGTGCTTGAGTGTGTGTGGGTGTGTATTTTTTTAATTTCTGCAGATAACCTCCACTGTGCGAGTGTGTGTGCTTCTAGTTATGCTCAATTTAAACTTTCTCATAAAAGTAATCACATCACTTTTGCAGTTTTTTTCGGGAATTTATAAACTCTAATTGCTTTTAGTGCATGCAGTTCTGATGCTGCTGTACAATCTACGTACATTAACGTAGCGTTTGCTTTGTGTACCAAGGAAATAATGCGTGTGTTATATTTTATGATAGGTGCTAGTGGAGTTACTTGCCTTAATTGAGGCGGGTGTTTTTAATATATATGTTACTCCTTTAAGCTGCATCTCTTATTTGCTACCCGTAGAGGCATGAAGTGCGAAAATATCAGCATTTTTGAGTTTGTTTGCTTCTAATTAATTTCTAATCACTTTGATCCTACTATCTATTTCTAAACTCTGCTGATCTTCTTACTTACCTTTTTTTAATATATTTTCTGTGGTTTTGTAATAATTTTGGAGTGAAGTATTGGCTTATTTCGGTGTTTTACCACCTTCTTTTCCTGTGTAGAACTGAATATAGATCATCATTCCTACATGCATGAGATTGCTACTTCGTTTGGTTATTGATTTACTGGAAATTTTTCTCGACTCGTTTTTATCCTATGTAGATTTTTGGCTGTTGAAATTTTTAAAACTCAAAACTCATTATCACTGTGCTGCTTCTGGCCATCAGGTTTATACGTTTGGAGAAGATTCATTGTATACTTGCCCGGACGGCTTGTGGAAGCGCTTAATGCTTCCTGTTTGCTTCCTTACTAGGAAATATCTCGGTTTCTCCCTGCCTTTTTTTGTTGGTAAATTCCGGTTTTTTATTCGTTCATATAATTCAATGAAATCCTCTTTTAAGGTTTTTTTTGGGGGATGTGTATGCTTTCTAATTTTCAGGAGTTCTTGCTCGAGTACCTTTGGGGTGTGTGTGTTTCTGTACACCTTTTGGGGTTTTTTATCCGTCATTTTTTTTCATTAATTATATTCAATTTTGATTTTTTTATATTCCATTATTTTAAATTATTATAATTTTTCTTAAAAAACTTGCTTCTGATAAAAAAGACTTTTGAAGATGTATTTATTTATGAATGTCCTTTTCTTTATACAATTTAATATTTACTACATGCAGAAATCTACTTGAGTTTTTATGACTTTAGTCATATATACGTATGATTAAGAAGCATTAGCAGATCCTTATTAGGTCTTTATCTACTGCTTCACCAGTTTTTTCTAGAGATCTAGCAGGGCAAAATGTGCCTTTTTTGCTTGAAAATACAAAAGGAGTGATTGTTTCTATGATTCGCTTTCGAAGCTATAAATTCAGGCAATCGTGTGATGCGTAGTAGGCAGTCGCAAAGAAGTTTTTGAGTGCATTTTTGCAAGAATAAGAGGAGGAGCCTTGGTCGCCTTCCTATACTGGCTGTGAATTTTTTGTTGAATCATCTAATGAAAGAGCCAAAGTAGTGACTTATTTTTGGGATTCTGCTCCCTGCCAGACTTTCAATGACTTCAGTAAGCTGAATAGCAACATTGATGGAAATATAGTGATTTACAAGGATTAATTACCTTAGAAGAGGTTTTTTAGAGGAGAAAATTTGTCAAATACGAACTTATTTGTAGCAAAAATTAAAGAGATTTAAAACGTGATAATGGGAAGAAAAGAAAAAGTATAATTAAGCATATGATATAATAATGAGTTTACTTTTAGTGTTGCAGCTTACTATTGGTATTATCTCTATGTGAAGGGCCATTATGATTTTATGTAATACTTGAGATTTCTAGTGCTATTGAAGTATGCGGTTCTTGTTGTATATGCGTCGCTACATAAGTGTGTTGTCCAATTTTTTTTAGGGGCAGGAATAAGTTATCCTTCTATAGGTTTGCTACCTAGAAAAATACCTTTGATGGTTACAGTTGGTGGAATCCTTGATTGTGATAAATATAACGATGCAGCAGAAGATAATGTTCCAAAGGTAGGTAGTTGCTTCCTTGCTTTATAAAGCAAAGTGTAAAAATTTTGAGACTTGCTGATATGTTCAACTCTGGTGAAGATGAAAAAGATGTTTTTCTGGCTAGTTGAAAACAGTTTTGAATGCCAGAGAAAAATAGGTATGATGTGTGATACTCTTGCAATTCTTTTTAAAAAGTGGTTTTTGCAAGGATCATACCATTTTTCAAAAGAGGATTTTCCTGTAAAAAAATTACTACATCTTGTGCCATTTGTTCTACTATAGACTCAGTACCATCTATAAATGTTATTAATCCTTCATAAAAAAGAGGTATCCGGCATCATACGGATTTTAATACTTTGTAATCTAGAAACCTGCCGAATACTACGCTTTTTCCCGTATTATTATCAGCTATTAGCAACTAGCTATCAAAAAAATATCATGAATTACCTCTTTTTTTTTTAATTTAGTTTAAGTTTATAGTTCAAGTCTATGTTTTCTTGAAAAGGTCTGTGAAATATAAAGTGTGTGTGGAGATTATCTGAAAGCTGAAGCTATGTGTGTGGAGATAGTCTGAAAGATATATGGTGATAGCATGCTTGAATTAGCATTGGTACACACTCTTTCATGCGACCAAAAGAAGCACTCATATATCGTTTTGCTATTTGAACTGTTGATTGGATGTTTATATTTGAATTTATCCTCGATTTTAGCCTTTATGATCAAAAAATGTTTCTGGCAGAGACGTGCTTTTTTGAATTACTAGTAGATTATCGCATGCTTCAGCACGTATATTTCAAGGAAACTTATATTTTGCAGATAAAGGAAGATTACCGCCAAGTTATAGAGAAACTTTTCGAAAGTTTGAAGGTATAACTAGTTTTGACTTAAGATTTGTATCCCTGCTATTAATATAGTATATTAAATGTTGGGTGATGCTTTTTTTAAACACACAGGAAGTTTCTGTACCTAGATTGGGCATTATGCCTTTTTTGACTGAAAAAAGCGTTCTTAATCTGGTAAATTGGTAACAGAAAGGTGTGTAGGCGGCAAAACATTATTTTTATGCCATATGTGGGCCATTTCTCCTTTTGGGGCTATTTGTTAGATGTTATTTTGCACGTTGTTACTGCTTTATATGAAATCTGGTTGCTTAAAATTTTTTTTTTCGAGAGGGGCCGCACCTCTTAATGTAGGAATTTTTATAAAAGCTTGCTCTTGATGATTATGCACTCACTGGCGAGCTAGTTGTGCCTATAAAATATACCTGGCTATTCATTCTTACGAATGAATTCAATTACAGTTTTATGTAATGATATGGTTTTTTATCTGTTGATGCTGGGCTCCTCTGTGAGCTTCGGATGCACGATTAAACTCCTCCGTTATTCTTTATTCCAAAAAGCTTAGCTCTATACTGCCTGGTAGATTTCATCTTTCTACTTGTTTTGCGCCGTTAAAAACGTGTGATTCCTATGGTTTTGTATACCTTTTCTCTTCTGTAGGATCGATATTATTCTAATCCAGAAAAGGAAAAATTAATTTTTGAGGGCAATCGCCGTTAAGTTAGATTCAGAGCCATTAGTTATGCACGTAGTATGGATTATCCATGATAATGAGACTGCGAATAAAGCTACTAACAAATCTGGAGATTGGGAAGCTAAGTGAATACAGTCAATTTTTTTTTCATTCAGTTAGTATCTTGTGGTGCCCCTTTACATTCTTGTAAAAAGATATCCTACAAGTAAGCCTTTTGGTGTGATTAGTGTATAAGCTTCATGAAATACAAGAATTTTCGCTTCTGGAAGTATATTATCATGCCGCGTGGTGGTACTGTGAACAATCGTTAATTTCCAAACACTGTTGAGTAGTATCCAGCGAATTCATTGATTCCTATTACCCGGCAAAGAGTTGTCAAGTGACTTGATTCCCGTATGATATTGACAAGAGCATATTGCTTGCTTCCTGGGTATGGTACTTTTTTTAAAGGTGATTCGCTTTAGTCTTTACAAATCACTTTTCTATGATTGAAAAATCTATGTAAGTTTTACTTTTTATCAAAGGATTTTCCATTAGCGCGAAGTTCGTGATAGTTTTGCAGCGTCTATGCAAGCTACTTTCAAAGCGATAATAATTCACTAAATTGGCAACTTTTTCACGCAGTGTCTTTTTAATATGAATCGAAAGGGGTAAAATGGCGTGATCAATTATCTAAAAAAGGCTATGCTGCGGAATTATTGAAATTTTTTTATCAAAAAGAACGTCTAAATAAGTTGCTGAAAGCTGGAACTTACTATTGTTTAGATTTTTTGCAAGCACATTACACTCTTGTACACTACCACTAAGAAGTAGCTCTAGGCAGTGAATCGTTAACTAATTATAAAAGCATATGCACTTGAGAAAAGGATGTCTCAATTACGTACTGTAAAAAGGTATTAATGAATTAGATCATTTGATGTCGTTACAATATCGAATAAAAGCTGATTCAGTAGGTAAAGTTCAGGTAAATAATAAATACTATGACATGTTTTAACCGGATCTGCACCATAGAAAATATTACCGAAAAGAGAGGGCAGGATGCTTTGGAGAAAAATCTCCAGACTCCTTCTTTTTTCAAGAATGTTTGATCCAATTTGTGAGGATCCTTTCTCCATAAATTAAAAAATTATTTCCAGGAAATACTTCGCCTTTTGAAGGTGATGGAGATGCCTCAAGCTTCGAGCCTTTATAGGGCTGCGACTAGCAAAGCTTTTTGGTGAACTTCTGCCTTGTTTTTTTAAAGATTGTGACCCAATTTCCTCTCTTTTTGGACTAAGAATAAGTGAATTTACACTATGTTGGACCTAGCTCCGCTTTCTGTGCCTCGAGTATAATATCACTAAAAAAGAATACTGTGAGAGAAGCATCGCAGTTTCAATGCTAAAAATAGCTCTTTCGCTTTGCTTGTGCGAAAATTTCACAAGAAAGGGAGAACATTGAATAAGGGGAATATTTATCAACAGTAGCGCGTGTACGGATTAATCTAGCAAACTACTCGTACGAAATATAAAGTTTTACTCTTCGTTTGTTGATCTAGTTACTGGATAGCAGTTTTCCAATTCTCGGTTTGACATGTTTTACTCCAATGGAGAATAAGTATGAGCCATTAATTTCTTTTCCCAATCGGGCCAATAGTGGATATTAAATTACTTGCCCAGCGACTATGAGCCTGGCGGGAATCTGAGCATTTTTCAATTGTATGGATTTAGTCAGCTGGACTCCCCATATGTGCCTGAAATATTTGCAAAATCGTGAGACAGCGTAGGCCTCGTGCTACTCGTACTACTAAGTCTCAAGCTTGTTTGTGGTAATGGTGATCTGCAGCGTGAGAATATTACCTTCCGGCGCTTGGAACGCAGTGACCTTGTGGTGTGAAGGCTACTCTTCCAATTGCGGTAATTGGCAAGCGATACGTCCAGCTGAGCACTGTTTTTGAGCGCAGCTCGCTGTTAATAACTTCGTGCATGTTCTTATCCATTTTGGCCGGTTTGCTGAAATATGGTGCTTCTAACGGAACAACGCTAGGCTCAACATGCTGGTCACAATGTCAATAAGAAAGCTTCGTAATCCCATTTAATCTTTGTTTCTGCTGCTCACTGTTGATACAAAAGTCCTCTAGAACGACTGGCAACGAAAAAGTTGACCGCACATCGTTTACAGCATCCACTAGGGGAGCCTATATACCTCATGTATATGAAAAAGCGCTTCCCAGCGCGTTTATGTGGGCAAATTTCCATAGCTTCCTCGCCGTTGTTCTGACATTTTTTTCGTCTTTATTGTGTAAATTTCCTAACAATTAAAGGTGTCCGCAGAAATTTGCGTGAAAATTTTAAGGCTTGAACAAACCAAGCAATATATGCACATTGCGCGGCCCGAAGTAAAATCCTACTGATTGTCTCTACATCCGTGATCGTGGACTCAGTAAGTTCTTAAAATTACCGTTACCCCCTAACATGCCTCAACATTTTTGTTGACGAAAGCCGCTTAGGTGTACTTAAAGCATTCTTTTTATGAGTACTAATTTTACGGTTTAACCTGCTTTCATACGGCTGTAACTTGAAGAATTTTTTCTCGATACGCTTATCTTATATCTGCTTATTAATATTCCGCTGCCTGATCATCTGTGCAAAACAAGCGACTTAGTACGGACACGGTACGATGATTAGGAAACGTCTCCGAGCTCTTTATCTGGAAGATCTTGATTATGCCCTCAAGGAGGACTTGAAAAGTAGGCGGATCACTTTAAATCCGTATAACCCCGTTCAAGAAGAATCACGGAACGCCAAAAGTGTGCCTGAAGAGCACCGATATCAAGCTTCTGGTGTATTTAACCATAGTATTCAAGGAGTTCATGATAGAATCGAAGCCGAACGAGCAGTAACGCGAGAGGTTCCTGAAGCACTTGTTACAGATCAAGGTTCAAGTTTAAAAAACGCTGCAGCAAATCTGCAAGCCGCAGGCTTTTGCAATGATAACTCATCCGAGCTATCTTCTGCTGCTACACAAACGGGGGCTGTTCTTTCAGTCACGAAAAATCAGAGTAAGCAGCTTCATCTGGCCTCAAAGGGTGTCATTGCTGCCAATGGCTACAGTTTCCAGGGGATGAATCTCGAGTTACTTAGAACTAGTGAGGAATTTATAAGAAGATTTTTTGATGATCACTTCAGTAAAAGTGGGAATGGCAACACTAGCAGCATGACACTGGCTACACCAAGGCACTTGCTTATAGCCGTGACACAGATTTTATCTCATGCTCGTTGGGGGGTTTCATATAGAAGGGGATTACTTAAAGAGAATTGGAAGATGCCTCGCAGATGATGTTATTCGTTTTTGTTTGGATATTTTACTGGACCAAGCTGAAAGGTTGTCC
Source organism: Nephromyces sp. MM_2019 (assembly GCA_015657535.1). Taxonomy (NCBI): domain Eukaryota; phylum Apicomplexa; class Aconoidasida; order Nephromycida; genus Nephromyces; species Nephromyces sp. MM_2019. Next base: position 48,581 of record JADHZB010001136.1, on the reverse strand, counting down.
TTTGCAAAATTTTTAAGCTTTGCTTTGGTTTGCCATTTTTGAGTTAGAAAAGTGCAGGTGGCATCGCAAAAGCATCTGGGTGAAGGTATTGCAGTTATTGCTGCTGCTATGATACTCAGACGCTTAATTCTTCTCTCTGAGGAGATTTGCAGTGGTTAAACCTGTTTAATGGTGATAATTGAGCTAATTTGGGGCCGGTCAAAAATATCGTGGAAAAGTTATTTCAGCCCGTTCCACAGGTTTGTAATGCTGGAAGTATATTCGTCATGATATTGTTGGCTTTCTTCCTTGGCACTTGGACATTTTATCTTATTTCCAAGGATAGCCTTCAATCAAATTTGTTAGCTAAGAATGCGTGTTTTGGAAGACCTCTAGCTTGGAAGGCTTTCTTGACAGCAAATCACTTTTTAAAAAACGCTAACTTAAGCGATTCCCGAAAGTTGTTCCCGAAGTGTAACTTACGTGCTGAATTTTTTTGTGCAGAAAATTTTTAAGTTCTTGACTGTACTCGCTTTCTTTAACTTAAAAGTATCCGAGTTCTGTATATGAATTTGCCTTGTATGACACAGGCTCTCCAGTCTCAGAATAGTTTTTTGGCATTGAAGTGTTTTCCCTATTGTAGAATACCATTTAAATTGTTTTCCACTTAAGAGTCCGATGTGAACTCGCTAAGAGCATTTCAAGTTTTAAGTAACATCTTCAAGATTAAATTTTGGGGGGAATTTCGTACAAAGATTTCAAATTAAAGCAAGATCGTTATAGCCCGCAGTTGCTTCCTCTCCTGATCACGTAGTACTGCGAGAATCATTCTTTGCGACGAGAATTCTCGCAAGAAAAAGCCCCAATTTATACAAAAGTGTATTCTATTTAACGTATATGGCCATAATGTTTTGCTTGTTTAACAACACTCTCTTAAAAAGCTTAAGTATCTTTATCACTCAAGTCGCGGATGTTTGAAGGAAAACATCAGAATTCCTAACGAGTACTCACCGGAGGGGAATCTGCTTAGTTACTTCTTGCCTCAATGTGTAGACTAAATGCTTAAATACTTACCATTCGCTCATATAAACGCTTGCGGTTTCAACCCCTAAAGGATATTAATGGTTGGACTTGCTTGCTTCTCGTTACCAAGCTCCTTCGTACGGTGGACGCTTTTCTTCCTGATACCTGCCTAACTCGTCCGCTCTGCTCGATTCGGTGGCACTCGCAGGATTTTGAAGGCTTGCTAGCAAGAAAACAGGTTTTTCATTTCAAACTTCATGCGACTTTATTTTTATTTTACTTTCTTAACTCAACTTCCGTGCCTTCCGGCCTGATGCTATTGATAGAAAGAACATTGCTCACTGTTTGGAGTTTGCAAGATGCGAAAAATATAAAAGTAATTTTCTGATCTAAATTATCATAAATCTTCATTTTTCTTAGTATATTACTTCACAAGGACGTTATGAATTTTGGGCTTCTTGTAATGCTGACATGTTGTGATAAAAGCTATGAACACTAATCGGTTCCGCTAAGCTGCCCAGGAGGAACCTATAATATATATGCTAATTGCTGCGCCCTCGTTCAGGGTTCATTACCCTAGATTTGGTCCCAGCTACTAATAATTAATGTTTCAGCTTCTAATAAAATTTATTGGGGTAACTGCTTCTAGAGTTGGCGTGTAAATCAATGATGCAAGTGACGCAAGTAAGCAGGTACTTTTTAGACTTTCGAGGAAGGCGCTTAAAAATTTCTACATCATGGCAACTGGCTAGCGTGATGTTCTTAGTGTCATAGTTTGATAATGTGGCTTTTGCCTCCGCATCACATTCTCTGCTTGCTTTATCTAGCTGGTGAACAACCGTTTGAGCTTTTTTGCGAAATTTTATTAGGAAGCTATCACTAAACTTGGAATAATATCTACAGCTTACACCTCATTTATGAGGTGGGGGAATTGATTTACGCTTACGCATAAAGGGATCCCATAATAAAAAAAATTTGAGTACCACTTATTTATCACATATTTTTAAGCTTCTTCCAGGTAGATGAAATGGAAACCAGCAGGTTAATTTTCAGTTTTTGGCTCGCCTCCTGGCAAGCTAAATCACTGATACCAAATAATGGCCAAAAGATGGGTGTATTTTACATTATTTCCATGCTCTTGAGACGCAATGGCACGATGCTTTTTGCTATTTTACCAGTAGCAAATTGCTGTTACCCTTCGTATCTTTAGCGATTTCAATCTCTGAATATAATGCCATAATGGAGCGCAAAAAATTACCTCGCGATACTACGAGAACTCCATGGAAGCACTTCCTTTTTCCATCCTTATAGGTATATCCATGATTTTAATTCATTGGTAGTCGCAAGTAATATCACACTTTCACCTTCCTGTTACGCCATAGAAACATTTATTTGTTCGAAGCATAAATTTCGTCTAAAAATCCAGCGTTTTTCGCCCGATGTTACTCGGTCCATAAGATAGCCCCTTACCACCTTGAAATATGAGAAGCAGACGATGCCTTAGAAGTAATAGTTCATAGAACATTATGGTCCATGTGTAATTGAAACTGGAAAGTGATTCTTTCCTCTTTTTTCTCGTTTCTTGTACTCTGTTTTCACCCTAGGAACTAGTGGAAAGGGAGCGAAATTCAATCTCCTCAACTTAATCTGTCCCTAGATATAGTTGGGAGGTATATTACTATACTACCCGAAAGGCTGCCATGTTCATTCTGTGGCAGCTCGGCTGCTTTTGGATAGCCACGTATGGTAGATGCACGTCCATTCTGAAATTCCACATACAAATTTCAATTGTATTTGCACTTTTCGTAAAATTTTAGAGTGGATTCACCACTTCTAGCATGCCTTTCGACCTTATTTTAATGTGCTAATGCAAACATTAGTGGACAATATGTTAACCTGGTTAATGGTGTAATATATTTCCGTAGCTTGCTGGCTAAGACAAGTTATCAGCTTTGTATAAGCAGCAAGTGCCATCGCGTGATAACTAAGTTTATCAAAAATATGCTGGCTACAATGTTTTCTGGCCTGCAGTAGCAAACATACGGAAAGCCAGGAGAATATAAGTAGTACCTGAGCTACAACAGCACGGTCCCCTTTAATAGCGTTAGATACGTGCATTGTATCACGAGGGCCCAATATTGGGTGAGAGAGAATGCATCCAGCTTATTTATTATATATATGGATATACTCAACTATGCCTCTAATTCAATAATGCAGCTCGAAGCTCACAGAATTCGAAATCGCTCACGCATGCATTCCAGCTATGAGCTTGCCTGCAAGTTCTGAGCTACATGCAGCTTGCAGTAACCCATTACGTACAACTCTGCCAATTTTTGCAATGTAGCAGAGCATAAAAAAGTACCGTAATGAATAGTCGTTACCCGTACTCTGGTCTGGATGCACGCATACGCTGCTGCACAGGTCTCATGACAGTGAACATTGTAGAGCGGCGGTACTTTATCGAGTAAGCAATGAAGCCCTGGACTTACCATAAGCTCTGCGGGAAATGTTCTGCCAGTATAGTCGTTGGGTACCATTTACTTTGCCAATGTTCAACACTGGTGGTACGTAGCTCCTGAAAATGAGAGCCGCCGAGACCTTCAAGCTCAAACTAAAGACAAGGCTCTCTCACGGTAGTTGCTCTAAAGGCTCACCGCCCAGTGCACAGGCACCAGTTGGAATTGCTCTACGCACACATCACAGTGGCTGCAGGTAGAAACAATAGGCACCGACACACCCCACGAGAAGGGAAACAAATTGTTAGCACCGACCTACACCACTAGAGCGAACACACATCACTTGTGGATAACGCACACACTGACGCACATCCCTCGCCTAGCGATACACGCAACACACTGAACCGCACACAGGCGTCATTGGCGCCCCACATGAGGAAAAAAACTTTGTGACAGCACTAAAACACGCTGGTGTCCTGTTGGTCGCAAGGAGGATCAGTTAGTTTGCCTACAGCCCGCTTTTTCTTGCTGTCGACAAGGCGTTAACCTCCTGCATCCAAGGTGAGCGCGAGAGTCTTATTCTATTTGTTTTGAGGGAAAATATGAGGCAATGATAAATGTTAATAATGCATATAGTACACACACCATATTAGAATTTCGCACCGTGGAGGCAGTGTATACTCTTTGGGCTTGTGCAAAACTTCACTCGACGTGCTACATGTGCATTATTCCAAACTTAAAAACATCCTTTTGGCGTTTCACCTGAATTTCCTGATTTTCTTTTGAAGTCGGCCACTGCTGCGGACTTCTTGGGTAAACTTTAGATTAGCAGTAGGAGCGGCGGCTTTTTATAGAAATTATTGTTGCAATGCATGTTATTTCCCCCCCTTTTTGACTACTTGGTTTTTGATTGAAAGTTACGGGAATGCATCTGCAAAGTTGTGGGGCAATGCTCTCCGCTCGCTTAGCGATGAACTATCTTGTACATGGGAAAACATACCGTAAGCTTTTTTTTGATAAAAAGGGATTCTTGCTGCATTTTTGTAATCTGAGATTAAATATAGGCTCTGCCATAGGTTTCATGTTTGTGCCTCAAGTTTGCTTATCGTTGTCATCGAGAGAAGTAGTACCCCATGCTTTTTTGCTGTGTAACAAAAACCTCCGTTTCAACTGGCTTGCTACAAATTCCTTGGTCCCTGCTTCTTTTTGCTCCTCAATGCTGACTCACTGGTGTTAAAGCGTAACCGACAGTGGTTTGCTGTTCTTTCGCGAAAAATTCGTATTGCTTTGCACTTATGTTATGCCGCTTAAGCCTTCTCTATCTATTCTTACTGTGTCAATTTAATTCTCTGGGAGTGCACTTTTTTGGTTGTATTCTGTATGTTTTTCCACTTTTTATCCTGAGATAATACAGTCTTCCGGTAGTTTTACTAGGGATCTTTTGGTCCATTTGATTTTGTTTGTTCGGTTTATCTTGTCGGCATTGTCTCCATCTGGATATGCTGCTTGCTAATCTTATATTGTGGCAAAATTTATCGTTGTTTCGCTTGTTTTCCACGTTATAGGCACTGAAGGGTAATACCCAAGATCCTCGCGAATGCTGAAGTAGTAGGATAGAATTGAAAATTGACTGTTTTTCTGTCTTTGCTCTACTGAATAATTCCAAGCCTGTTTTCCACTGTTGCACTCACGACATCATGGATGCAGAGGCGGCACCTGCGGTTGCTCCAGAGACTCCTACTGACGAGGCTAAAGCCCTGGAGGCAATACGTCAAAAGAAAATTATTAATAGATTGATTGTTGACGAGGCAATTAATGATGACAATTCTGTAGTTGCTCTGAATCCTCAGCGAATGGATGAACTGAACCTTTTCCGGGCGGATACCATACTTATTCGAGGAAAGAGGCGCCATGATACAGTGTGTATTGTTCTTATAGACCCTGACCTTGCTGAGAACAAGATACGAATGAACAAAGTCATTAGAAAGAACCTTAGAGTTAGGCTTGGAGGTACTCTTGGGTGGCAACAGCGTCTTTTTTTTTGCTATGGATGATAACTTATAATCAAGTTGCACCATGTCTTCCTGTACTTCACCTCTTTTTTCTAGCCGCTGGGTGTCTTAGGATGAGTTTCTCAGCGCTTCTTCTCAATGTTACGTATGAGATAAAAATTAACTTTTTTTTTGTTTCAAATTACTAGGATGATACTTGTGACGCCAATATTATAAACTTTGATAACCAATTTTTCCAAAATAGTCATAAATATACAGGATAAAATCAATCCTTATCATATATTTTGTTCTCTTGAAGGATTCTTAATTCTAGAAAAGTTATATTTACAACTCTAACTCGCAATACATGCAGTATTTAAATCTTGGAAACACGAGTAGAGTTTTTTATAGCGAGGAATTTTGCTTTGCACCACAATATTTGTGTTTACTCATGAGATTAAAGCTACACCCGACTACCCATGAGGGTTTCTTGAATCAAATTTGTATTTTTACGCTCTATTTTCTGTTTTTCTATACTCAGATAACGTCTTTGTCACCGTATGCGAGGATGTTCCTTATGGTAAGCGGATCCACGTCCTCCCGTTGGATGATTCCGTGGAAGGAATCACTGGAGATCTATTCGAGACTTACTTAAAGCCTTATTTTATTGATGCATACCGTCCTGTGAGAAAGGGCGAATTGTTTATTGTTCGTGGTGGCTTCAGACCAGTTGAGTTTAAGGTAAGCTTGAACGTTATGAATTTTTTTTTTCTCAGCATCCCTTGTGTTGTGTGTTTGCTTACCTCTCATCTTAATTTATGAAGATTTTGTACCTGATTTGCTAAATATGCGTGTGTTACAGGTAGTTGGCTGTGATCCAGGGGAGTACTGCATTGTTGCTCCAGATACCGTAATTCACTGCGAGGTAAGAGTACCAGCTTTTGATTTTCAATTTTTTTTGAATTGCAGACAGTTTACGGGGAAACTGAATGTATTCATGAAATATCTGTAGCCTGTGCAGGATGCTGAATTCCCGCTAACTAACTTGGAATCATAAAGAGTACTTGAGGCACTCAGTTTTAAAATTTTGTCAATATTCCTTTAGGGTGATCCTGTAAAGCGTGAGGATGAAGAGAGACTTGATGATGTTGGGTATGATGATATTGGTGGCTGCCGGAAACAAATGGCTCAAATTCGTGAGATGATTGAATTACCCCTGAGACATCCATCCCTGTTCAAAACATTAGGTGTGAAGCCACCGCGAGGTGTTTTGCTCTATGGACCACCAGGTTTGCCTCCATTTTTTTTTTGTAATGGTCCATCACTTTGCTGATTAGGTTATCTTACAAAGACGTGGTGTGTGTGTGTATGGTGTTTTCGTATTCTGTACTTTTCATCTTCTAGTTACCCTTGGCCAACCTTTTGTATCTGACTGCTGCACTCTAGGTGTTGCATTCTTCCTCAATCTTCTGGGCCATCCATTTTCAACTCAGGTAGTGGAAAAACTCTAATAGCCAAAGCAGTAGCAAACGAAACTGGTGCAATTTTCTTCTTGATTAACGGCCCTGAGGTGATGAGCAAAATGGCTGGTGAAGCTGAAGCTAATCTTAGGCGTACTTTTGAGGAAGCGGATAAAAAATCACCTGCGATTATCTTCATTGACGAGATAGACTCAATTGCACCATCTAGGGAAAAGACAAACGGAGAAGTTGAACGAAGAGTAGTTTCGCAGCTCTTAACGCTCATGGATGGCTTGAAGGGTCGTGGCCAAGTCGTTGTAATCGGTAAGCGGTAGTATATGTTGTAATTCTTTTCTGGTTAACAATTTTAGTTGAGGTAAAATGAGATTTCGTGATGATAAATTACTATGCACACATTGATAAATTTGATATTTTTACTATTTAGGTGCTACAAATCGCCAGAACTCCATTGACTCAGCCCTGCGTCGCTTCGGAAGGTTTGATAGAGAAATCGATATTGGTGTGCCTGATGATAATGGACGATTTGAAATCCTTCGAATTCATACAAAAAATATGAAATTACATTCCGATGTTAAATTGGAAGAACTAGTCTCCAATACGCATGGTTTTGTGGTACGTTGATCTTGCTAATGAGTGCTTGTCATTTCTGTAATGTTGTAAATGTTTTCTATAGGGAAAGTGATTATAGTCTTCATTGCGGCTTTGTATAGCTTTCTTCTTGGGTGTATGTACACCGAATATATTTGTAATTTTTCACAAGACAATGTGTGCATTGCTGATGACTACTTATCATTTCTGCATTTTTGTAATTCACAAGGCAGTGTGTGTTATTTTTGCCCTGAAGAAGATTTGATTAGTCGGAATCTATGCTTTTTCGTCGATTGATGTTTAGGGTGCTGATCTCGCTCAACTCTGCACCGAAGCTGCCCTGTCATGCATACGTGAGAAGATGGATCTTATTGACGTAGAGGCAGAGTCGATAGATGCTCAAGTGCTGGATTCCATGTCAGTCACACAAGATCACTTTAATGTTGCGCTATCGACATGCAATCCTGCAACTTTGCGCGAGACTGTCGTTGAAGTCCCTAACGTAAAGTGGGATGATATCGGTGGCCTGGAGGATGTGAAAAGGTTATTTTTGCAAATTTGTTGGTTCCTCAAGAATGTAAATGAAAGTTTTTCAGCCTAATTCTGCTGTATATTGCATAACCTATTTGTATCTGCGTGAATACGCAACGTATCTTCAAATGCCTTAGAAGATTGAAACCCAGTTGACTGGCGAGGAAAATGTGATGCTGCAGTGCTCTGGTAATTTAATTTCTAGCCCTTTTTATGGGCGAGGGTGTTCTGTGGTGAATTTGCCTGGGAAGAAGCGAGATTTTTGCGTGATTTTACTATGAAGAGCATATTGATGTGTGCTTGTCGATTTCAATCTTAGTTTTAAAGGAAATTCTCACTGTTCTGTCTATAGGAATTTACAGGAGATGATTTTGTATCCAATTGATCATCCAGAAAAATTCGAGAAATTTGGCATGTCTCCCTCTAGAGGGGTCTTATTTTATGGTCCTCCTGGATGTGGAAAGACTCTCTTAGCGAAGGCTGTCGCTTCTGAATGCTCAGCTAACTTTATATCTGTAAAGGGTCCTGAATTGTTGACAATGTGGTTTGGTGAATCAGAAGCGAACGTGCGAGAGATATTTGACAAGGTATCCATTATGTATTGGAAGTAAAAAGTAGTTTTTCTCTTGAAATTTTCCTTCACAAAGTCTTTGAAGTTTCTGCGATGATTAGTGAATTCAAAGGCTTTTCGTTGATATCTACCTTTTATAAGAAATTTTCAGAATTTTGTCTTCTAAATGAAAAAGTGAGGTATTTGTGTTCACCCCTATTCTCAAGCATCGGTTTATTGCTTTCAGGCTCGTTCTGCTGCTCCTTGTGTGCTTTTTTTCGACGAGTTAGACTCTATTGGGACCCAGCGAGGAAATAATGCTGGAGATGCTGGTGGAGCTGGCGATAGGGTGATGAATCAGCTACTGACAGAGATTGATGGTGTTAGTCCCAAGAAGAATTTATTCTTTATTGGTGCAACTAATCGCCCTGAGCTATTGGATGAGGCATTGCTTAGACCTGGGAGGCTGGATCAACTGATCTACATACCTCTGCCAGATCTTCCTGCCAGAATCTCAATTTTGCAGGCTTTACTCAGGAAGAGTCCAGTTGCAAGCAATGTTCCTATTCCTTTCTTAGCACAGCAAACCAATGGGTTTTCAGGAGCTGATCTTGCGGAAGTTTGCCAGAGGGCTGCACGGTCTGCTGTTCGAGATGTAAGTACACTGAAAGTTGTTGCATGCATTGAATGAGGCTGAGGAGCAAGTATGCTGCTTTTTTCTGCCTTTTTTCTAAATGGTTGTGGTTATTCATCCTTTTAAGTGATATTTCAGCATCTCATGCTTGCTATTAGTATGTGCGCTTTCCAGTCCATTGCCGCTGAGGAACTGGCTAAGGCAGGAGATGAAAATGGCCAAGCCGCTGAGAATACCGTGGCTTACATCACAAGAAAACATTTTGAGGAAGGTCTAGCTTCTGGAAGAGTCTCAGTTTCCCAGGCGGACTTAGTGAAGTTCGATAATTTCAGGAAGAAATTTAACCCATTGTATAATGCCGGAAATATTGATCAAGGCGTTAGCATTAACTGGCCTGAAGAAGATGACGATCAGGTGAGTATAGCCTACAATGATAACCAACATTTAATTGTGTTCCCATATGTTCTCCTATCGATTTTAACTTATGATCGTACCTTGACGTATATTGATTGCTACTGTATTAATTTTCAGTTCAAGGAAGACGATGATGGTGACGATCTATATTCTTGATGATGAGTCGGCTAGAGCGGGTGTTTTGTACGCATTGATACAAGATATTTGGTTTCTTAATTGTGCGCGACTTGTGCGATGCTCAATTTGAGATCTCGTCGAAGATTTGCTGCTTTCATCTATTTATACTGTCCCTTCTTAAAGCAAGAGCGGAAACGAAGGACGCAATTTTTTACGAGCAAGATAAGGTGGATATGTGCACGTTTTGTGGAGTTTTCCTTTGTGTTTGCTACTGTGATTCCGTAAAACCTCTTTTGAGCAGATAATTGAAAAGCACAGTTTGGCATGCATAGGTCTAGCCTGAAATATCTCCACTACCGGCAGAGGAGTTGTCGAGAACTCCGTGAGTATCCATTTTTCCGTAATTTGCCTTGTTACTAGCTTTATGAATTTCATTGATTGAGTTTTTTAGTGGCATGAACTTTCTGGTTCAATTTTGGCTATTATAGTGCTGGGTGCCTGGTACCTGCTCTTATTGTCATCTCCACACTAAGAATTTTCCAATCATGCGAGAATAAATTGTGAAGCATGGACTAAGAAGTGGGTGCTCAAGGAAAAGTATGAATAGCTGGCTATTTAACGATTGCGGCACTAATACTATTTTTTATGTTGGTGCCGATATTCATTACTGAAGTGTGATGACTTCAGAACTCTTGCTGCTTCTAATTGAGATGCTTTTTTATTGGCTTTGATGGAAATATTGATGGTAAATCTTGACAATTAGACTCGTCTTTCGGTTTAAGACTGCCTAGATATAAGTCGCTGGACTTCAACTATCCTTCGCCACGTGATGTGGAATGCCTTCTCCAGCGTTTTGACGGCACGCAATGGCTGGGGTGAGATTGGTTATTGCTCCTTTCTTTAGAATATACCCCTGAAAGTTAGCCTTGCTGTGTTAGCCTGCTCGGATTGTAAAAGCCTGTTTGTTCCTGCGGCCTGGCATTGATACCAGTTAAGATTGGTATGACATCCGTAAGATGAAACATTAGGTATCATTGTAGCATTTAAACCTACACTGGGCTTGTTGGCAGATTTTCTGCAAAGACTGAGTGATTTTTTCATTTTCCGTTGGTGTTAGCTTGTGGGTGTTGTTGAAGTAGTAAGAGATGTAGTCACAGTATTGGAGGCGATGGGCCGCAGAATATGAAGGAAGCAGAGATCCGCTGTGAAGCATTCGATATTTACGTCATAAACGTGGATAATTGAAGAGCAATTAGAAGGTAGTAACCTCGTAATTCTTACAATTCATAGCAGGTACACTTCAACAAGATGTCCAAGTAAAGAGAGCGCTACGCCGACGCACCTGGTCGAACAGGTTCTTCCCGTTTAGGGGATCCAGTCAATTTGCTTTTCATTCTTGCATGCCCCGCTCTATTGAGGCTCAGTTTAGCGCGCTAAAAGCGCACATAATGCTCGAATCCGCCCAGAAGCCCGTATGATGATTTCGTGCGAAATACCTGTTGAGTAACGTCATGCCTTTGTATTTGAGTTATCTTTTTGAGACCTGCTAACCTTGAACGGGAAGTGTAAGTCTTTGTGTCACGTGTCCCTTCGGTTATAATTCTCGAATATGAGTGCTGCTATCGCTTTTCTGCTCATAAAGCTAACAGTTACGTTTGCATTTCGAGAAGCTTTTGTTGCGTTCGTCGGGTATCGCGGTGTTACACCTTAAGAATACCGATATTGTAATACCACGAATTAAGCGAATCTGCGGAGATTCCGCTTATTAAAATCATGAGCTAATCAAGAACTGCACTTTACGGTATCGTCATCCTGATTTGTTCTGTTGGAACAAACGGAAGCGAGTCCAAATTTAAGATTGCTGAAATTCGTAGCGTGCCGTTGGTTCTGTCGCGCAGGCAAACAACCCTCGTATCACTCGGGTGGCAATGCCTAATTCTGCTGTATAGTTTGAGTAATGTATCTTGACTTCGAGTATCTCATCAGAAATTGGATAAGTTTATGGCATACTGTGAATTTCTTTTCTCATAGCAACAATTATTACTTTCAAAGTCAATCGTATGGATTAAATTGTAGCTGCAAAACTTCTTGCCATTCGGCTAAAGATATTTGCAAGCCGTCTTTCAACCTTTACAGTATCGCCATCGATATCATCGTTAGTTCAAGTTAATTTGATGGCTTGAACACATGATTGCATCAGTACTTACGCTGTCGCACCGCCTACTACCGTTTGGCCTTTCATTAGATACGTCAGCGAGGTTGTGCCATCGTTAATTCTGCCTTTAATAAGCTCAACAGCAATATGGATCCCCAGATGTTTACTTTTTCTGCATATTGAGAACCATGCAATTCAGGTAGCGTATGCGAAACTTGTACACACTTTGAGCTGGCGCTCTTACAAACTCCGTTATGTTGAGGAGTTGAGGCCTGGACTAACAAAACCGTAGGAACCGATCGCGCCAAGGCTAATCTTCTTGTACAGCAATATGTGTAATGCTGCACTTTGGCAGTATTTATATCAGAGCCGTATGAAAAAGATTTTCTACGTACTCTTTCTCTATATAAGAATCCCGTAAGTATACATGTAATACGGTGTAACTATGCTTGCACTGAGTATCACACTGGATGGCGGCTATCACCGTGTATTCGTTTAAGCTTCATATTCAGATGCCGCCGTTTATTGACCACATGACTTAGCTCATATAATAATAAAGAGCTACTATCGAGGAAAACGGCAGTCCTATTCAAGTTTATATAACAGCTGAAAATAGTCATAGAGGTCTCTCGCTTTGCTCTTTTTGGTTTATTTTTGCTCTACTGCGAACAGCGTGAGATCGATACCAGCTAATACTGCTGAGGCTACCCACTTGCAGCATGTAGTCAGTGACGGGTTCATGACCACAAAGTTATAACCTTTAAAATTGCTACCTGCTTCAAGTTCTCTGCACTTCTGTCTATGAGTGTCGCAGACTGCAGCACGCGCTTATCTTATCAGTTAATATCATCGATTACCGTTACTATCCATGCTTGTAACTTGGGAAAAAAGCTAGAAAATGCTGTTACTGCATCACCAGTGATTGATAACAGCAACGAGAGGAGCACTCCAGGAAGGCAGCAATGGCATTACATAAGGGATCAGAAGCACTCCAGAAATGCAGCAATCACATCACGCTCCACGTCTAATCTAGTCCTAAGCAGGCTGTGAATGCGGGAATTCGATGCACAGGACTACCAGTTGACACCTTTTCTCCCCGTGTGCAGTTAACCGTGTGGTGGAATGACTCTACCACCGCTTCGTAGCATTGATGAAGCGAAATTTTCTTTACTGCCAGAATATATTACTAGAGAAACAAGCATACCTCTAAAGTTTTATAGCTCGCTCACGGCGCAGTGAACGCCGCATATCGCGGCTTTGGTAACCGTGGCATGAAAGGTTGAGAATTTATATTTCTGGTTTTGGGCTCATTACATGCATTACAGTTCATTCAAGTTGATGCGGTGTCAATGCCTGCCTTTGAAGATACTCTAGCAGGAAGAGTATTTACAAAAAATAAATTAGATCAAGTACCCGATTCATATGGGGAAGCCTGGAGAGCCAAGAATGAGGGGTCAAAGACTCGAGTACATCATGGCCCCTTGGTTGTTACGGCACCTGGCGTACAACGCTTTCCTAATGGAAAAATTGTATCCCGAGAGGATTCTAATATAGTCCAGATTTTGGGACCTTGTGGATCCTATCATCCCTATAATTCTCTTCCACAAGGTCTATCAAATTTTAAAGTTGAGCATCCCGTAGAATCAAAAGGCCGCCATGCTGGCATTTTTTCAGCTACGAAGAACTCCCAACTTCAAGCTTACTATCCGGGACGTCATCTCGAACGAAATCTATTCAAAAATGTCCTCAACTGTAAGCTATGGGGATCCATTCATCCTCAAGCCCTCATTCGGTCGCTCGAGGTAAGTAGCACTGGAAGCCGCTTATACAATTCAAAAAAGGAGCAAAATGCATACATTTTTGCCTCCACTTTTGAAGAATTTTTTTTTTCATCTAATTTCTTCAGTAAGATATCTTTATTACTTTGTGTTTACTAGTATCATTGTGCATGCTTTTTTGATATATAAAAATCCTTTTTAACAGGTCAACGCCTGAAAAAGCGCTAGCACACATCTTCATGTTTACCTCTATCCCAAGGCAATGTAGTTAAAAGCTTGGGGTTCTGCAGCTGGGGCGAAGATTGCCGGTTTTTGCTATTTACGAAGTAGACATGTACCCCCATTAAGTTTATTTAGGGTGAATAACTTCCATACTGCCACAAAAAGCATCATTAGAGAAAAGTAATTATACTTTGATGTTGCACTATGGGGATGCGCCATGGATAAAAAGCTTGGAATATTTGGTGGGCAGACGCGTCGGAAGCATTTCAAAGTTTGCTCTCTTTTTCTCACTGAGCTTATTTTCATAAAAATAATTCTTTTTTTTTTATGAAAAAGCTATGAATTAATAAAATACTTAATTCAGCAAAAATTTGTATAAATTATATTAAATTTATCAGCTTGTTATATTTATACCTCTGAAGATGGTATTTGAGGAATTTCTCTGCACCTGCTACCCGTGTATCCTTGATTGCAGGCTACACCATTATGTGTTGCATCGTATAATAATTTCAACCTTTTCCTAAACAGTTAGAGCAAGTTAGGGGCATGAAGAAGAGCCAGACCCGTGAATTTGGTCCTCTAATGCAGTCTTCCATCTCATGCCTGGATATTGATGATAGCAGGTGAGTCCTCTAGATTTTTTTGTAAAATCACGCTAGCCTCAAGTGTTCATTGGGGCTAGTCTTTCCCGTGGATTATATTTTACGCTACTTCATCAGCCTGAGTATGTAGCACACACAGACACGCACAACTTTGGATCAAGTTTCTGCTTTGAAATGAGCCATTTTTTCATGAACTTCCAAGTTGAAAGTTTTGCCTTACTGTAGTACTCCTTAAAACCATTCAGAAGGATACGTAACTCCACCCAGAAATTGATTAGACTATTTGATCTCTGCTGCAACATCTTCAGGCGAAACATCTTCTTTTTTTTCACCCAACTAGTAAATCCATTGCGACCGGCAGGAAACAGATAAAAGCTGCTACATTGAGACATCTTGAGATTCTTAAGGGTTAAAAACATCAATTTTTCATATCAAGGGCGTTGAATTTTTTATTTTGACTGCTTTGGTAAAGAAATTTTGCCTTTGATTTTATTATAAAGGCAGCAATATTTACTTTTAGAGCATGCAAAACCTCAAATAGGGCTTTTTTTCTTCAGAATGGTATATACTCACTTTCAAAACATCTTTTTTAATCTTCTATGCTTTCAAAATGATGAGAATACCCCTTGCTTTCCCTTATGTTTGCTGCGTTGAAGTTATCTTAAATCCTTACAAAAACCCCTTTTTCTTTGTTAATTTCTGGTTTTCTAGCACACGCTTGCTGGTAGGATGCGTTAGAACAGCTTCTTGCATGTTCAACGTGGAGCACACATACAAAGACTGGATTTCGGAGATTTCTGATGAAACCACAGAATTTGGTCCGAAGATAAGAAGAGTTCTCCGGCCAAAATTTGAATTTGGTAACGACAAGTGCCGTGCCAAAGGAATGAGATTCTTAAAGTGGGTCCCAAAAAGCCGTGGTCTATTCCTTTTGAGTGATGATTGTTCGAGTAATGTGGAGGTAACATGATTTTTTGGCAAAAATACCGATTTTTTGCGGAATTTTTACTTTTTTTTGCCTGTTGGAAGTTGGGTAAATTTGTGTGATAATTTGTATTTTGATTGGAAGATTTTGGGAATTTAGTGTTGCTTGAATATGCACTTTTTTGGGGGCTAAAACGCCTTAAATATGCACTTTTTTCTTGGATGTTTTTTAACCGATTTTTCTGCCTTATTTCTTCCATATATTGTTTCTTCTCAATTTTTTAGCCTGAACATTACACAATATCTTTTGAGAATTCTAGTTTGATATTTTCATAGATAAAACTGAAATGAATTTGCAGATTAATCTTTTTTTTGATTGATTTTTTAGCTGCTTTCCGTCATTTTGTTAGGAAAATGACTGAAAATGAGTAAATTCTCTAATTTAAACGCTCTAAACATAGAATATGCACTAAAAGTTGTTACTTGTCGGTAAAAAGGTGATTTTAACAAGCTGATTGTAGATGGAGTGCTTAGCTACCAGGACCGAACATCTTCGGCTCAAAGAAAGAAGTTGCTTGGCAACTGCTAGTATCGGTGGAATGATGAAATCCCTTTAAAATTGCAAATTCAACGATGATGAGTACTGAAGATCTATATTACTCATTATTAGCTAGTTTCTAGCTCTCTTTTAGCAGTCTTTGCTACTACTCCTTTTCTTGCCGATTGAGCTCGCAATCTTTCCATTTAGGTTTGGCTAAGTGACGTGTGCAGAAGGTTGACCAATATCGAAATGAATAAATCCGTCAACTCTCTGGATTTTTGCAATTACACCTCCTCCACTTGTTTTGTGTGTGGGCTAGATGATGGAACTGTGAGGATCTGCGATTTGAGAATTTGTAGTCCTCACCAGACCCTAATGAAGCATAATGGTATAAGCAAAAAGCAAAAACAGTTTAAGCCGTGAATATTGATGTATATGTGTCTGTGTGTATTTATAATTTAAGAATATTTTGATGCAGGATATTTAAAGTGTCTGCCTGCTTTGCCATTATTAGGCAGAAAAAGCTCTCCTTTTATTTGCGATTCCCTGCTTTTGTATGTATGATTCTAGAATTGCCCTGAGTTGCTCCTTTATACCCTTTTGTACTGCAGAAAAAGCTCTCATTTTGCTGTCATTTGCTCTTTTTTTTGCATGTTTTTGCGAATCAAAAACTTTTTTTTACTACGAAACATCGTCATCTTCCGTTTTTCAAGAGCTTTCTTTGCTTCAACTGTCTTCTTTCCACGCTGTAGATACCAGTCTCTATCTTGATACATGGGGGTGTTTTTTCCCGGATAATGCATGATTTGAGGAAGAGACATGTGCATAGCGTTTGGAATACTTTTATTGTTGCTGCGATATCTGATGTTCTGCAGTATTTTTTTCTCACTCTGAAGATTGGAATATTTTTTGTCTTTCTATTTATGTAATATTTGAGTCTATCAGCCTCCTGTGAAGTGACGGGAATATTCCATGATTATCATCTTTTTCTTAATATGAAAACTTTGAAAATTCAATGCTTTTAGCACCTTTTAATGCAGGTCGTGTTACAGCAGTTTCTTGGAAACCAAATTCTCCACACACACTTGCCTCAGCTTCTTCAGACAAGTCAAGCTATTTAAATTATTTTTTTCTCGCTTTTTTTCATCTTATTATCAATTACTTTAATGATTTTTGATCTTTAAGCCAAGCACAATGCATATAGAAGTTTCTTCTAATTATAGCCTAGAATCTGCAAAGTATGCTTAATAAATGCCGTCTTTTTTGATGTGTTTCTATCTATTTCGCCTTTTTTTCGCGTTTTTCTCGACAAATCGCACGTGTAGCATATAACTTCTTCTTCCAGAACCATAAGAATATGGGATACCAGACGTGGGAATGCTGCTCTATCGTTTTGCGATCAAAGATGTGAGGATATCTCGTTTGGAGGCGAGTTTTTTCGATTTTTTCGTGCTGCTGGCAAGTTCTTTGTGTAGAGTGTGCTGACGAAGATTTTTTACCTTTTGAATTTACTGCGATGATGCTTGTACAGGGATTTTTTGAATTTGCTAGTTTACCTTAGTGCTGGTATAGCCATGTAATCATCATAGTGTGTGTGCTGTATCTGCGAGAACGACGAGTTTATTGCACTTTGAAGATTTTATTATATTACTACCACATGAAAAATCACCAAATCAAGGTTAACAATACCATCAAGTCTTAAACATAGTGGGGGTTCTATACTTGAAACTGAAGAGAAGTCGCTAGTTGAATTCGCACTATTATGCATGAAAGCGAGTAGCATAGAAGGGAAGAATACCTTTGTTATTCGCAATGATATGCTGCTTTAAAATAAGTTTGATGAGTCTCATCTTCATATTCTCGCTATTTGCTTTTAACAGGATTAGGGGTTATTTGATGTTTTCTCTGAATTTTTCTTTTTAAGAGTTTATTTGCTCCATACACCTCAATTTTAGGGAAAATCCTCCTCTAAATTTGGAGGATTCAAAGTTTTAGAGGCATAAACCAAGCCGAGCATCAATTTTTAATAAAACACGCAAATCTTTTCAGACTTTGCTTGCTAAACGAATGTAGAATTTTGAAGAAAGCATTGTGTGTGTAATTCATCAGCCAACTTGTGTGAATTTCTTTGAAAATACAGAAAGTATAAACGCTGTATCATTTGGTTATCATAAGGCTTTCCACGGTAGCTATGCTTGGACTATGAATGAGACTATTTTGGCTGATAGCATAGAAGCTGAAATCAGCGCTGCTGGTTACGCCAATGATAATGTGAAGATGGACTCCCATGCTTCCCCTTCATATTTTATAAACACACAAAAACCCATGCCAGTCCCTAGGGATTTCAAAGATGAGGAAGAAATGTGGAATTTTATTCGAGATCCTTCTTTAAAACTAAAAAATGAACTTAAAAACTTGACGCAGGCAATAAAGCGAAGGAAATCTTCGCTTAATAAGGGACAGGTGAATTTTGCGGTAATACGGGATCTGAACTGAGAAATCGCTAGTTTTGCGTGTTTTTCATGTGTGTAAATAAGATTTTTAAAGGTTTTTTTATGGAAATTTTGCTCTGATTTGCTTGTTTTTTTCCTCTAATTTCCTTCTTCTTCCATCTAATTTCACAAATTTTCCCCCAAATTAGATATTTTTCCACTCGAACGACATCATTGCTTCTAATTACTGATTTTTGATTTCTTGAGTTAATTTTTTTCGAGCGTTCTCTTGAGTTTGCTATTATTTGTGCCATACGAGAGTTTATATCCCGCATTTTTGTCTTGGTTTAGAAACTTTTGCAACCAATAGCATTTTCTTGAGTCTTAAGCTTATACCTTAAGATGATAAGAGCATTTCCTGATCTGTGCCTTTCCTATGTCCACTTGCTGTGTTTCATGCCTGAGGCTTCTATACTTTTTTCAAAGATATAAAACACTGTTAAACTCAATTTTCTTCAAGAATCAAAGAAAAGATGAAAAAAATATACAAAAGCCTGGCCCTTTGCTTTCTCCGCAACCCAAAAAGAAGAGCTCTGAACGTCATTCTACTTCCTCATCCAGAGTATCCTCTGTAACTCGAGATGAGCTACTGCACGATTTGTCTGGTACTAGCTTTTCCGTGAATTCTAGCAAGAGCCAAGTGGGATTTTCGCAAGCTTCTTGTTCAAAGAGAATTTTGTTTTGACTTTTTCTAAAGGGAGAGTATCTCATTAGTGAATCTTACTCTTTATTTTTCTACGATCGTATGTGTGTGTAAGATCAGCCGTTAATTCTTCAAACTCCATACTATATATCAGCTTTAACGTTATCTGTGTTTTTAGTAACTACCCACAAAGTATTTTTGAATACTAATCTGTAGCGAGAACTCAAGGCAGAATCTTGTGTATGTTTGCTAATGTGTGTGTAAAAGTGTGAGGGTGTGTGTGTGTAAACGTGTAAGGGTGTGTGTGTGTAAACGTGTAAGGGTGTGTGTGTGTAAACGTGTAAGGGTGTGTGTATATGTGTGTATCTTTGTGTTTGTGTGTATCTTTATATCTATTGGCGTATGTCACTGTGTGTGTTTTTGCTTTTTCAATATTTCACTTTTTCTTCAAAAAATATCTGAAAAAAGAGGTTTAATTTGGAGCAATGGAATTTTTTTAGTGTTCTAAACTGTTTAGGGTCTTCAGTTGTTTATATTTTGAGGAGCCCTATGAAGGAAAATTCAATTGCCCAACACCATCTATTTCATTTTTCGCCCTTGAAAATGCATTTAATTTTGAAAGTTTCTTGCGTTTTTTCCAAAAAAATTATGCAAGCATTTATCATCATTCTAAGCTATTTGAAATAGCCAAATAGAGTATAGATCAGAGTTCTTGAAAAGAATTTGAAATGGCCTTGCATTTTTCTTTTTTTATTTACTATCTTTCCACGAGGAAATATATCCCATCTTTAATATAGAGGGTTTTCTTGCTGGTGCACACGCAAAAAAAGTATGATAAAAACGCTACTTGCTGATTGTGTAGATGATTCACTAATCCATACGATTTAACTGCAAAATTCTTGCGTATGATTTATTAGCAATGCTCTGCTGTTTATTAGAGTTTTCTCGATGACTTTCCTGCTCTTTGTATGAAAAATCTCAATCTTCGTCATTTTCTGCTTTTTTGCAAGCATATAGAGATTGCACACACACGCACTGCTACCTTATTATTGGTGTGTGCGACTTTATTTGCTTTTCCAAAGAGTATAAAGATTGCACACACACGCACTTCTGCCTGCATACCTATTAATCAGTAAGAGTTTCGGCTGATCAGGACTCTTTTCTAACCAATTATTTTACAGGGATTTCGACCTCCTATGTTCCCTGCGCACATTATGGCACAGTTATGTCTATGAAGTATACACCAGACGGGAGGTACATCATATCATCAGGTGCGGGCCGTCTCCCTTTCGTTTTTTTTTGTATTTTCGTGCATATCTATGTAGTACTTCTTGAGTATGTGTTGTTTGATCGACTGCTTCATTGAATACTCAAATTTATTAAGGAAACCTTTGGTATATCTTTGTCGCGTAGGGCTAATGATGTGTAAAATTTCTAGTTGTTACGACAGCAATTTTTACCACTGAAGGCGAAGTGGAGCTCATCATTTTATTTTGGATATTAATTTTATTACTTTGAAAGGAATTTGATTATTTTATCTTCTTCCTCAAGAATTGATGAAGAAAATAGAAGTTTTTCTCGTTTCAAGTATAAATAAAGTATACATCCTTATATGAAAAATTATTCAAATCCAGTTTTATTAGCAGGAAAAAGAGTTACTAGGAATAGAAGACAGAGAGAGAGAGTGTGTTTAGTAGAGATTCTCTTCTCTAGAAGAGTTAATAGGAATAAAATAGAGAGTATTCAGTGAAAACTCTCTTTTCTGAATTATAGGAGGAATCCATTTGAAGCCATTTTACTACGGCCGTTTTGAGAGAGTAGTTCTTTTTTCCTTCCTTTATGGCTTGTTTTATGGCTGAGTTAAATACTTTTGTTCTCTTCATGTTTTGCATATTCTATACGTAGCGTGCTTCTACGAATAGTGTTTCTGCGTACTGCTGCTTCCTCTCTGAAGGAATCTTTACTATTTTACTGTGCATTTCTTGCCAGGCTCTGACAATCAGATTTTACTCTGGAACTCAAAGAGTGGGCACCGATGTCCAGTTACTTATGGATTAAGCACCATTGGCAATCTCGCTCAGTTCGATATATCACAGGATTCTCGTTTTTTATGCCACAGTTTGGGTGATAGCATTGGAATCTTTGATATTTTCACCGGAAAAAGAATCAGCCATCTGTATGGAGGTCACTCTGATCTCATACGATGTACGCTTTGGAATCCCTCAAGATTGGAAGTTTATTCAGCTTCTGAGGATGGAGCGATGATAATATGGGACTACTTGCCATCATATAAGCTAGACAACTGATTTACCAGTTTGCTTTGTATAATAATGCTTGAGGTAGAGCTTTTATACCATCCATAAAGGGCTAAATTAGCATTATGCGCACATATACACTCATCCACCTGATACCATTAGTCATACCGCCTAGTCCACGTTCATAATTTTTTTCCTTCTTCCTGCCTTGTGCGGCTAGTCGCAGACTCCGTGCGGTTTCAAGGGCAACGGGAAATATTTTGTATGAGGTACTTAGCGTAGTATATTTTCAAGATTCGCTTTGATTACTACGGTAATATAAAGTCACGGCCATTCTCGGTCAATGGTGGCGATACAGCCTAAGAAAATGATGTTAACTATGTACTTCTTGCTTGTATCTGCTGCTTCTTTTACGGTCTTGAAACTTCTACGATGTACTTAATTACCTCCTTTTGCTAAACTTGGTATTTTATTGTGGTCCTGGTTAATATGTTTAAACCTGTGCCGCGCGTCAGAAAATTATAATAGAAATGCATTTTTTACCAGATATATATTCGTTGTGATATTTTTAAAGGAAAAAGATACAAAAAATAAACCCTTCAAATATCCAGTGAAAATATCGCCAATGTGATTGGTATTGTTCGCCTATGAAGCGCGCTTGTGGCATAAAGCTGCGCCATCCTGTAATAAAGGCTTTAAAAAATCAAGGAAAGCCCTCCTTAGCTATATTATTTGGAATTAGAATTCCCAAAAAAACTTTTCCTGTAGGTGGGATCGTGCCTGCGCTATTTCGGTATCTTTTGCTTCTGCGCTTGAATTTGTTTGGAGCCTAAGTTTGTATCCAATTTATAAGATTGGATAATAGCATTTTTCGAGGAATACAAAAGGTCTTCCCCTTGCTAAAAATAATATTTGAACATTCCAGATGCTCGCTACCCCCTTTGAGCACACTTTTCAAAAGTAAAGCTTTGCTACGGGAGTATATATATACTGAGAATCCTTGCCCAAAAATTGATTCCTTGAGAAGCTATTATATGGATTTACCACCAGCTTAGGACTTAAAAAATCCCATCGCTAGATTTGGACTAGGAAGCTTTTTTAGTGAAGATGGTTACGGCGTGTTGCTCAGCAATGGTGTGAAAAGCCTGTTCTTTGTATTAAGATAGTTATTGCGTGTTACTTCACAGTCGTTCAGCAATGGTGTAAAAGGCTTATTCTTTATCCGCTGATGCAGTCTACGGTAGTATCTACATGTGCTTGAAAGCTTCCAAGCAGGCCAGCATTGATGGTGCACGTAGTAGAAATTCCGCGGGAATAGGTTACAACGCTCATGTAAGATGTAAAGCTTGAGCGGTACATTCTGGCAATGATCAAGTTACAACGCTTCTTCCCAGTTTAACTACAGAAAAGTGCCGTACCTGTAACGGTACTGCAACGAGGCTTATATTCATGAAAAAAAAATTCTGAAGGATAAATTATGGATGGCACAATCTAGAGGGTGAAAAAGGTGCGCACGCTGTAGTTTGCTGCTAAAGCATGCCAGTACTTTTATCCTCTTTTGATCCAGGCAACGGTAAACCGCGTGAGAGAGACATATCTACTTTTATTAATATAATGTCCCGGAAGTTTTGCTTTGAGTCCGCAAGAGCAGCGCCTTTACGCTGCACAGTGCTAGCTTTGATGGCTAGCCGGTTGTTTTTCATACCAGAACCGTGATTCCACATACTAAACCCGTAATTTCACATGTTAGCCTCATGGTTTCATATACTGAATCTGTGATTTTACATTTAAGCCGGTGATTTAACGTACTGGAAAGGCTGGTAAATACCATGTGGGACAATGATTCCCGTAAGGGTTCACATGCTGTGGTGGGCTACCGTCTTTCTGTTTGTGTGTGTGTTGAGTTGCTATCTTTCTGCCTGTGTTGGGTTATCACCGTTAAATATTACAATTGCTGAGGTTGGTTTTTGATTTGTAGGAGAGATGCTAGGGGGTACGTGTTAATTTCGTGGAAGTGCACAATAAATGTTATGGGGGAGGTGCCATAGTGCATCGGCCAGACTTCCCGCCGGTCAGCAGATGAGAATTTACTTCCCACCTTCACTATTTACCACATGCTAACAACATTTAAGGATATTGGATCCTTTGCTAAAGTAAATCATTACTCAACGAATGAAAAGCTAGTGAAATTCTACTCTTATAGTAATTTTGATACCTTGCTAGAGTAAATCATTTCTCAATGAATGAAAAGCTAGTGGAATTCGGCTTTCACGTTTGAGACTCGATGCAGTGGCCGACTCCAGTTCCGGAGTACGCCAGAGGGCTTGGTCAACCATTCAAACGCTCAGCGGTTCCGACTACGGCCGTCTTCAGGATTTGTGTACGAATTCCGCCGTCGTATCTCGGCAAGCGTTAAATGCTATTCGCAGAGCTGCTACACCAAAGTATTTGAACTTTCTCATTGACCGAGTTTACTTCAAGATGCGGTACTGCCTACCACGCTGAAATATTGGAACTTTCTCATTGATGGAGGTTTCTTGAAGATGTGGTACTGCCTGCCCCACTGATGCGTTGAAATTTTCTCATTTATCACGCAGGGTGTTGATCTAGTTTACCTGAAGATGCGGTACTGCCTCCCCTGCTGAAGCATTAAAACTTTCTCATTGATCGAGTTTGCTTGAAGATGCTGCACTAGCTACTCCATGCTCCCTAATTGGAGCGATCGCTCCATATAGAACCAACAGAAGTTGAAAAAAGATTAACGAGCGTTTGCAAGTAATTGAGTTTCATCTGAAACAAACGGGAACAAAATCTTCACCCCTTTCGTTGATCAGACAAGGCCCACGCAAGCAAAGTAAGCCATTGCAACTCTCGGTCATCCTTACTTATAAATGAAAAATCCTTGATGTAACCATCTAAATCACCTCGACTGCTCGTGTTATGATGGATAAGCAGCAATCCTCAAGCTGCTGCTGTAGTCACTGCATTATTCCTAAAATTGACTTTCTATGGGGCGAAAGTTTACTCGGAATTTTACTACTTTCTCCCCCGTAAAGGCAATTGTTCATTGTAGCTAGAAGTATTTCCTTTCTATTAGACATGTTACGGAGTGCCTTTGGACGAATCGCTAGGAATATAACCTGCAAGGAGAGCTGGGAAGTCCATCTTCCCCTAATCTTACAAGCGATACGTCATTCGGAATTTGTGAGCATCGATTTGGAGCTCACTGGTAAGCTTCTCGATAATTCACTTCATCTGCTTCATTCTGTTCTGTCTGGGCTTATTCTTTAAGAGCTTACGACATATAGTATTGCTTTAATTAGTCTTTTATACCTATCTTCTGTTATAACTTGGATGGCAGTTATTTTGTCTATTACGGTTAGATATTCCTTTATTGCAGTTTAATCAATGCTTCTTCAGAGTGGAGATATTTCCTTTGCTAAGTACTAGTCGCCCTTCTTCAATTGCATGGTTACTTCGCAGCTGCATCCATGCTTCTCTTGGATGAAAAATGGCCTCATTGTTTAGGATATTTCGCCTTTCCTCCGGATTAATGTATTTTTACAGTGCATGTAGCTTATTAGATATCTCATGCTTCACTTTTGCCTTCTTATTGCGCAGGCTGATACAATTATTATTAGCAATAATTAATAAGCCAAATTTGATAGTCTACTGTGATTTATGGAGGCCATGAGAGCAGCCTATAAATTCCACTTTCTTTGTTTCTGTGTCATAATTTATTTCTGACCTTTACCTTTTTTTTCACTTAGGTCTTCATGAAGCTGACAACCATTATGTTGGCATTGACAGATGTTATGAAGCCCATTGCCATGGAGCAAAATCTTTTATGCCGCTTCAGGTTGGTATCTGCGCGGCTAGAAGAAGCGGTTAGTCATCATGCGCCTCTGAGTAATTTTATTTTTCAAAGTTGTTTGGGCTTTAGAGAACTGTGTAGCTTTTTTACTGTTTTTTCGGCGGAAAATTTGGGTATCTTGAATTCTCAACTTTGATAAGCAAAGAGTATATTGTATAACTACATTTTTTGGTGTTGCTTCGCTGTGTGATCCGTTTTTCTTTAGTGATGACGCAGCTGCAGATGCATGGTATGCTGAAAAACGAGGCAGTAGGACTGAGATATTTTATTTTGTGCTTATTGTACTTGAATTCCCCACCTCCCACTTTCCCTGTGTGCACTTTCAACAGAACACAAAAGGTCTCACTGGATACTCACCCCTGCGAGCATGTACCTCTACCCTAGAGATGGCCGAAACTTCATGGTATTATGAGAAATTTGGAATTTATATGATGATTCTTGTGTGTCCTGTGTTAACCTGTATCTCATGTGTTGACTTTTGTGTTGATCTGTGTGTGTATGCTAGTTAAGAAAACTCCGGGCTCTTTTTTTAAAGATTTTGTGAAAAAATTCCAGATTTTCTTTTAGCGATTTAGCCATGGTGTGGATAAGATCGTTAAGAGTTGATACTTCTTGTAAGAGAATTTTGCTTTTACCTTCTTGCCATCGGATTATTGTGTGTGCATTTTTCGAAGGCCTAATGACTGAAGTATCCACTATTATGAATTCGCTTTTTTCATCTTCTTATTCTAAACACAGGCTTCGACTTCTACTTTGAGTTTTTTGAGGGACAATAATTTTGATTTCAATTCTTGGATATCTGAAGGTCTTGCTTATATGAGGCCCAAGGTATAAAAGTTTATTCACAGAAACCTGCGTCCATGAAGAAGGCTTCTGTGAAGAAGATGAAATTAACTAAAGTTTTGTAGTTTTTTTTTCTTTTTTTGCATGGCATTATCGCTCGAGAATTTGTATCTCTAAGGAATCATGTAAGTGATGAAGTGGAAAGCTTGTAATCCAGAATATATGTGCGTGTGTGTGTGTGTATCTACTTCTCCTGAGCTCTCACCAATAAGCCTTTGGTCTCTTACTCCTGTGTGCGTGTATGTGTGTGTTTGTGCGTCTAGTACTCCTGAGCTCTCACCAATGAGTCTCTTGCTCTTTTTTCTGGAAAATTTCACATCTTTGAGTTTCTCACACTTTTTGCCTATCTTTTTATTTGCTCTAATAGCAGCTTTACAATTAAACTCTTTTTATTTTGAAGATTTGTCTTCTTTCGCATAGGACGAGCAAGAAACCCGAGCACTTTTGGAGCGAAGGATTCGAGAACTTGAGGAATTAAGAAATGCTTCCCAGGGTAACGGTAAGTCCTGATTCCGGCTTCAAAAACCCTAAACCCTAAAAAAGATTTTCCTTGTATTACTAGAATAAATCTATAGCTTTTTTTTAATCTCTGTTTATTTCCGTTTTTTTTGGTATACGAGACGAATACTTTTAAGAGTCTTTCAGTAGGTTTTTTCCCTTCCTAACAGACTTTCCAGCAGAATCTGGATGTTTCAGCACACTGAATGTTTCTATTTTATGCTAATCTATTTGGCAGAAAGCTTCAGCCCACTTCATTTCATTTTTTATTGCTTTAAGGCAGCCTTTTTTTTATTTTTCCATATTTTCTCAGATTCTTCATCCAGAGGAATTGAAGGGAGTGCTTCTCACTGCGTTAAATCTTTGCTGAATAGCTTACGCAAAGAAGACCTTTCAGAAATCGCTATGGTAAGGCAGCAGATTGACGCATGGTTGGCAGCAGATCTTATGAACCCGAATAACGAAGAAAGAGCATCTTTAGATATACCAGTTGATAACGCCTTCCAAAGACTTATTATTCATGCAATGATATCTCA
Source organism: Nephromyces sp. MM_2019 (assembly GCA_015657535.1). Lineage (NCBI taxonomy): Eukaryota > Apicomplexa > Aconoidasida > Nephromycida > Nephromyces > Nephromyces sp. MM_2019. Next base: position 21,454 of record JADHZB010001136.1, on the reverse strand, counting down.
GCAGTACTCTGGGGTATACAGCCACTCCGTGAAAAGAGGGAAAGAGAGATACGTGTCAATGCATAGGTTGGAGTGTAGCAAACAATTTTTTTTTGCCGAAAATTTTTCAACTTCAACTTATCGATTATGCTTACCAGTTTTTTATAATTTAGACAAAATCTCGATTCTTATCGTGACTTATGAGATTTGTTGTTTTTCTCTGAAACATCAGATTCCGTCAAAAATGACTTTTTTTGACGATTCCGTTGAAAGTTGCGTTTAATTTCTTTTAGTATTATTTGTGTGCTATTTTTTCTAGAGAAACCGTTCAATTTTTGATTATTTTCTCAATTTTTTGTTGGCTAAAGGGTAAGTAGCGGATTCTTCATTGTTTGTGTGGCTATCATATGAGCAACGCTTGGTTTGTGTAGCTATGATACGCGTGCATTCTTTCACATTAGCACCTGTTTCTCGGCGTAGATGCGAGACAAGAAGTCGTGATGAAGACACACACACACATGAGTGTGTAGTTTGCTGTCAAGTAGCTAGCTTATAATCTTAATTCTTTGCTTGGCTGTAATGCAAGTAGCGCTTGAATTCCAGTGCGATAGTCTCTCTTGTGTGTGAATACGTTGCATTCACTATTCGTCGTCGAAATTGAGAAAGAGTATCTACTCCTAGATTTCCTTTTAAAATTTAAATTGCAGATGATATGCTATTTCCTGCTACTAAACCTGTAAGATGTTAGGGATAGCGAAATTTCGCCTACTGTAAAACCTAAAAGCAGAATACCCTCTAAGCCCTTTTTTTATCTGCCAGATCAGAAGATAAGGTTTTTGACCGGAAGATAAGCTCCTTGTATCAAGAGCTGGAGATATTAAAGGAAGCTGTGGGAGTGCGAAGAATTTTTGATGAAATTTCTTTGCGGAAGAAGCCTATTGTTGGCCACAACTGCTTCTACGATTTCTTGCACCTGCAGCAGACCTTTTACGAGTAAATTGATGTGATTTTACTTTTTTTAAAAACTCTTTTGCTGTTTTTACTCCGAGTATTTCATGTGAAATTGGTGGTAGCGCTGCCCTCTTTATACTTCATAGATGCACACAACACAAGCGCACACACACTTGCACATACTCATACACTCACACACATACTTGCACATTTGCACATACGCACATACACACATATACACACATAAGCACATTTATTGATTCAGAGAGTTACCTGATAACGTTGCCATGTTCAAGGAATTATGGACCAGCCGTTTTCCTGTTACTTTCGATACTAAATACCTCTGTGAGGCTCACGAGCAATTGTCTCTTTTGAATCCTCCAAATACACTAGAAGGTATTTTCGCCCTATTTTTATGAACATATGAATGATATGAAGGGAGTATGATGCATAGAGAAACTGTGTGTCGCAAGAACATATAGCAAACTCAGTAGTTCAGTTTAAAGACTCGCTGAAAGCAGGCATTACCTCTGCATTTTTCTGCCTTGTGTGTTCCACATTCTTGCGAAAATCTAGTTCATCAAGTATCATCTTATTTTCTTCAAATATTTGCCAGTTGTGAAATTTTTGCTGATAAAATCTTTTGCTGCATCCCAATAGTTATGATCTCCTTGCACTTTAGAGCAAAGAAAGGAGTCGTAAATTCATATGCACGTTTTTGAGGTAATCATTGCACATCCTATAAAGCTGTACGGTAGCTCGAGTGACGAAAAAAATTTTTTAATTGCTTCGGTTTTAGGATTTAGGTTGTAGGGTTTAGGGTTAAGGGTTTATTGTTTGTACCGCGCAATAGGAGGTACATTTTATTTTTTATATAAAAATTTCCGTTTTTAACTGAAACCGTACTAATTAACTAGTTTTGTTCTGCAGGACTGTGTGATTATATGGCCGCCTGTAGTACGGAGGAAGAAGGTTTTCCTAGCAATGGTTTAACATTTGAGATTAGCTCATTACCTGGAACGTTTTGGAGGTATACGTTTTTAACTGTTTTTGCTCTTTGGAATGTGTATGGATATTCTAGCAACCATATATAACCCCCAATGGTGTCCTTTACAATTCGTCGAGGCCTCTTCTAACGATAAATTATGCATCTTCTACGTGTGTTCGCATTTTCGTTGTTTCACTAATCTTGATAATCTTGCTACAATCTCTATTTTCAATTTTTTAAGAGCGTTTTTTTGAAGGGTCTTTCCTCTGAATAAAGCATATGTAATCACCCAACTCAAGGTGAATTAATATACATATGTATATATCTCCCTTGGAAGTCGCTTTTTTGTCAATATTCTAATGCGCTGTTTTTCTTCTTTTATTTGCTTCCTTCACCTTATATCTCTCCCTCCTGGAAATCACTTGGTTTAAACATTCTAATTTGCTTTTTTTCTTTCTGCACTTTCTCTCTGCCCCTTTCCGTCCACCTTGATGGTTACATAATTTCAGCGTTCTCATTTTAATGGAGAATTTCTTGTCATCTTTTCCTGCGCATTTACGACAGGCCGCCTGGGGGAGCTACGAAGCTTTTTCAACGAGCTAGTGATGTACCTAGGGAACATCACACTGGTAAGATCACTAGTACCTTTTTTTTTGAAATCCCACTTTATAAAGTCTGTAAAGCCTTAATTTCAGGTCATTATCAGGAAAGTATGGCTTCTTCACTTGATGAGCTCCCGGATGATATTCGTTCGGAAAAGCTTGCTGACGTGGATATCCCTAAGAATTTGAGCCATGAAGCGGGTTTTGATAGTATGATGACGAGCGTTATTTTCATACTGCAGTGCTCCAAGGTCTTGAAATCGAAAAGACTTTCATGGGACAACACTAAGCTAAGGTTTCTAACTTTTTTTTCTGAGTGCCAAGAAGCTATGAAGTTTCACGGCTTTTTATATCATTGCCAGCTCCATTTGGATATGTAGAAGAAGAAGCTTGGTTGTAGTGTGTTGTATTCTTAAATTTCAAAATGTGGAAGAAGAAGAAGCTTGATTGTACTTTATGAGCCTAACTTCAATAAGGTAATAATAGGCCACTCTTGTCTTTTGCACTTCCAAGGCCTGTTCCTGAGGAAGTGCTAAATCCAGTTGATTTATTTTTAGTGATTATGTAATGCCTAATCAATTTTTGTGTGCAGTGAGGAAGGATCTAACGGAACTATGATGGAAATTCTCAGTTTAATGGCCAACCGAATACGGTATATTAGCAAGTGTATATTTTAAGCTCCCAAAACTGTCAGTCATCTATGTATGTGTTTACTCTTGTTTACCAATTAATTATATAGCGGGAAGATCTAATGCAAAATTTGGAATCGGGCATCATCATATTCGGCATTATGTGGAGTTAATTTGGTAGCTATTTTTCATGAAAATCTTCAACTATGCAACATGATTGCTGGATTGGCTTTTTCAAATTTAAGGAATGAACAAGTGTTTTAATGAGACCTACGGATGAAGCTAGCATTCTACAAAAGTATGTGGCCGAAAAATATACCATACTTTTCCTGCATCAACTTTTTAGCAATAGGAGTAGAGTATTCTACGCACTTCTCTTTCATAATCAGAGTTTTTCACGAATTCTTCCTGTGCTGCTATTATCCATTTCTATGAAATCATCAGGCTGGTGAAGACCCAACCCAACGTTATTTTTTTGAATAGTAAAGACGAGGATAATATGTCACGGCATTTTCTAATGACCGGGTACCCAGCTCATTGGAAGAAGTGGGAATTGTTAAAGGTATAACTCACTAACCCCGCCTCTGATTTAGCAAGATGCAAATTTGTGCTTTTCTTTCTGTATAGAGTAGCTTTAGTTTGAAATCCATTAGCTTATAGACACTCTTTGCTTGATACTATCATTTTTTAACAAGTTTGAGCGTCAGATGCATGTACTTTAGGGATTGGATTTCTTTTTGAACAAATCAGAAGAATATATTGCATATACTCCGGTTTCTTGCTTTATTATTAATTTCTATTTGCCTATGAAATGATGCTCGTATGTAATCATGGCGTTCTCTGACTGATTTTTTTCAGATTTGGCACCCTATTCCAGTATCAGTGAGCATACTGGATGCTACGTCTAGTTGGATCGTGTGCAGGAATGAGGACGATGCTAGAAGCGTGCTCAAGATGTACGCTGGCCGCGATAAATCCTTTAAGTTAGTTTGTTTTGGCTGAAGCTTGTAAATTTTTCCCAGCTATGCTTTCTTCCATATAACTAAAATGCTTAATTTAATAATAATTTTTTATGTTGTTTAAATATTAGTCGCTTTTTTGTTTTTTTTAGAAAAAAATTGCGCTCTCATTTAGCCACATCCAATGCTTTAATTTTCAGGCTACATTCTTATATTGATGCTCAGAGCTATTTGTCATCAAAAGATAGCACCAACGGTACCCTCCAAGCGAAATAGCTAGTTTCTTCACGATGATGATGGAATTTGGCAAATCTTATGCGTCATAGTTTTTAGAGCCTCATGAGATATTGCATTCTCTACTATTACTTTGATCGCTTTAATTACTATTTTACTCATTTGCGTAGGGAAAAAATCCGCTGATATTCCGTAAATTTGTTGTTTACTTGCGATATCCAAGGTTTTCTTTGAAGCGTTTCAAAATTTTTGCTGGTTCATCTCCGCAACCCAAAGCTCCGTGGTGATAATTGTTTTTTGGCCGTTCAGCTTGGCTTTTTTGGCATTGTGGCGATTCTATTTATATCTTATAAAGCGTTACTATCATTTTGTATTGCCAGTGCTTTACATACAGCAGATTGGGATTTGTTTGTTGAATGAGGGTGAACAGCTTTAAGAGATCTGGTACCAACCCCCCCTGATTTCTGTTACAAGCTGTATGAAATCCCATGGCATGACAAGCCTAGCTTTTTACATGCTTTTTGTAAGCTTTTTTTGGTATTTTCTAACAGCTCTCAATGAAAAATTGTTAGCCACGCTTAAAATTTTATTACCCTATTTATGGATATTTTTTTGCTACGCTATGAATGTCCCTAGCTGGCGTATAACTTGCTGATCAACTTACTTATTGAATGAGGGCGGAAGGAAGGCACTGAAATATTTTCGCTTATTTCTCACTGCTAAGACATGCTATTTCTTGAGATGAAATTTTGGAGCTTTTTGGATATATTTTTTAAGCGTTGTATTGTATTCCTTAATGGAAGGATAGGCTACGTATTTACCCCTTTCAGGCAAGATAGGAATATATATTACACTTCACTGCTTTACCTCTAATGGGTAAACAACCTCTGTGTGACATCAAGCATTCAGGACTCTATTGTCGATAGTGCTGCTTTATATAGTCGCTCTCACGTACATCAATGGAGGGTATTTCAACAGTGTATTCCTTTTTTTTTGTTCGAAGTACTGGCACTACGTGCTCGATAACGATTTTTCTTGGCTTTTCGATTATTTTCTCTTTCTTCTGGATGTATCTTGGGACCTCCACGAACTTTTCTAGATACTGCCAAGGAGCACAAAAATGATTGCTAACTAGGCAAATTTTTTAGTATCCGGTTATTGTGCAATATTGATTTCAGCCAGAAATAGTTACCGCATTAAGCCGCTAAGTGCACTGTCTGGCCTCACTCACCAGTTTTTATAATAAGCGTTTTTTAGGGTAGGAAATGCGTTGGAAAAAAATTGGTTGGCTTGCTTATATTCGACGCTTGTAATGATACTAATGTATTGGAGCTACCAAGTGTATGCAGAAAATCCGATACCTTGGATTTTGATTCCCATTGATTTTATTTCGAATTTTTCATTCCGTAGATGTAAATTTGAATGCGCACTATTCCATATCTTTGAAGCAGGAATTGATTTCAGCATATAGATGACAATGAAAAACATTGAAATCTTCATTTGCACTTAATTGAGTAGAAAAATTGAAGTGCTGTGATGCAGCTTTATTTTTAATACGATAATATTTGCGTGGTTCCTACCTGTATCTGCGGTACTTCTATTATCTTCTCCTCAATAACTGGTTTGTATATGGGCTTAATTTTTTCCTTGATGACAACGTCCCGGACATATTTCACCTTCACTTTATATATAGGTTGTGGTACTTCTATAACCTTCTCGATATAGCGTACCTCTGGTACCTCGATAACCTCCTCCTTAAACCGCGTCGTATATACCTCACATATGCGCTCCTGTAATAATATAATTTACGAATGTACCAAAGCACTGGGAGACTTCATGAATTTTCCGCCTTCTCAAGGAATGTTAATTCTCGTACAGCATCTGCAGGACACTCGTGGTCTAAAGCTCACAGTAACAGTATATTAAAGCATGAATTTCAAGTTTTTAGGCGACGCTTATCTCAGACTCTTAGGTGAAATGGTATAGCTTTTAGGGGTGGTTAGTCTATTTCTATCGCTGGAATGCTATGGCCTGGTACATAATTATTCACAAAGTGTCGGCGCCAGTAATAAAGAGAAACGTGATTTTTGAAACGTTAGATTAGCTAAGAATGTGAAAGCTTTCGTTATTGGCACTAGGGACTGGCAAGACCTAATATCTGGCGGCTAGTCTACACGTCGTTGTAACAAGGGCTTCCCTCAAATTGTATGTATAGATAAGTCCTTAATCACAGTCTTTCTAATAGATTCAAAAAAAATGGAAATTTTCTGACTTTGAGGTACTCCATACTCTATCCTACACCTCCGCTGGTCTTGAGCTCGAGTATTACGAAGTTAGTGCTATCGAAATTATTTTATGTTGCCTTAATGTTATTCTGCGCCGTTGCCATTGCTGCCGCCACTAATGCAATGTAGGAGTATGCTATAGCAAAAATCTTTGAGTCATAAGAATGGCTAACCTCTCTCAAGGGCTGAAATATCTTGGCCGGGTACTTAGAAATTATATCTGCTGTTGTATTGTCAACCCCCGAATGCATAGAGGCAGGGGTTTGACTAGATATTTCAAACTTTCCTGCTGGGCTGAGGGGACTTCGAGCTGTCAGGAGGCTACTTTCATGTAGCTCCCCATCTTCATCCATTCGACTCTTTGGGGTTGCACTAAATGCCATGTCCTCTACTTCAGGATATATATTTCAAATTCACCACGTGACTTACTGCGCATAAAAGGGTGACAGCATCTTCACGCATTTATGAGAATAGCTAGTTGAATATACAGATGAGTGAGCGCTGCCAATGGTGTAAAATATAATATACGCCTTGCACCTTGACACGATATGCTAACTTGTTTAGAAATCATTTCGCCAAATCATATCTCGAGTGCCTACTAGCAGCTTTGGATTGAGATGTGCTATACTTAGATACGTGGCAGTTAACTACAAGGATGTAGTCTCAAATTCAACGCCAGGGTTCAAAGTAACCAACGTATTTTAGTTCGTGGCCGCAGGACAAAGGGGTGAAAATGCGCCAACAAGTGACTGCAGTATACACTTTGAGGCGTTCCAACAAAGTGACACCTTATGAAAGGGAAGCTAACTTTTACCGGCATCTTTTAGGCGAATGAGGTGCTGTCTTATCACAGGTACTATAGTTGGTGCCTTACCTCGCAGGCAGCCCAAAAAAATTTGACCTCTTCAACGTTGCCTACTCCAGAGTGCGTGTAGCAGTAGCGTCCCATCGGGGAGCTCGCGTGCGAAATTAGGCATAAATGTACGCGGTACCTTGACCAGTCGGACCTAGGTGCCGTCATTGCTAGCAAAGCAGCTTGTTGAGCGCTCAAGCCAGACTGATCATGGTGGCGTTCTGTTTTAAGCTGCTACTTAGCTATCGAGCATATCGATATCTACAGACATTTGCAGGTGTTTCTATCGTACCGTGAATTATTGAAATTCATACAGGAGGTTTGTTGATGATGATGAAGCCGCGCTCCATTTGAATTATCACACAATCGCTAGCACTAGGCAGTTTCCGGAATAGGTGAAAATATCGGGGGAAAATCGGGTGAAAAATAATGCATGAAGGTATATGTAGAGCTAGATTATCATAATTGAAATGTGGTAGCCAGAGTATGAAAAATACTGCGGTCAGCAGTCGCCGGTCATCGTGTGGGGGGCATGTGCAGATTCTTGGAAACGCTTCTACCAGTGATATGATTTGCTCCTTATAGATGCCGCAGTATGAGCGGCTTTTCGCTATTATGTCTTTTATATAAATAGACACGATATTACTAGGTCGATTCTAAGTTTTACATGGCGTAATTCAACTTGCTCATTGAAAGAGGTTCCGTCTTCACATGCCCTTTTCATAATCAAAATCATTTTTCATCAGTAGTTCATGGCAAGGTTGGGTGGGCTCCATGGTGAAAATATTCGTGTCTTGATGCGTAAGGAAATGGCATCTGTCATTCACACGGTAATGATCAAAATTCCCTCTTTTTTTTCCAACTTCATAGCATGGACATATCAGTACCTGGGGCTGACCTGGACGAAACAGGTGACTATTCAGCCGCCACTTTAGGTTCTCAGAAACCAGTAGCACTAGCAAATAGGGAATCTTTGGCGCCTGAAGATGCTGGGTTTCTTTTTGACCACCGAAATCGGCTGAATGGAAGAAACCTCCAAGGCACCACTGTGGAAAGAAAATGGGTATGCAGTACGGCGGATTTCCTATTTTAGTTTATGGTTTGCTGCTTGACGAAAGTATTTTGAATGAGTGGCCAGCTACTATTGTGCGGCGTCTAAAGATTGGTACACACGAGCAGTACTTGCATGTGTGCCACACTCTTACTTTGTTATAACCTCCCCTTTACCTGTATGGCTTCTGATGGTAGGAGTGATGACACTAACCTAACGGGGCAGTGGACAAGTCGAAGTGATATGTAGTGTTCACAGTACAGAATAATAGGTTCACAAGATGTCCAAGTGATAGTTTGCCTTCAAGCATGACCGGGATCTTCGAAAGCCTAGGTCTTGTATGGCTGTGGAAACAATGTTCAATGCTTCAGTGAGCCATACTTTCCATTTTTCTCACTAGGTCGCCGTTACGGCGTATCAACCGATTGACATAATTACGAAGCACGTGGAGGTCCCTTTGGTCAAGACGACTCAGAGGATAGTCCCAAAAATTATTTACCAAGATAAAATTACCCAAGTTCCCAAACCCTTTACAAAATATATTGAAAAGGTAATTATATCGGGCTGTCACCCCCATGCGTGCTAACCACTAAACCAGAACTCACAAGGGAGCAATAATTTTTTTATATGTATGAATCGTCATTACTGGTGTCACTTAAGCTATTGCAACTTGTAAAGGGCCAGTAAAATTTGTAAAAATACTTTTTACACTTTATTGTCTATAGATTGTGCGTGTTCCCGAGATAAAGATAGTTGAAAAGGAAGTGGAGATACCACAGGTGGTCTACAAATATAAATATGTCCCGAAAATTATACTACAAGAAAAGGTCATAGAAAAGCCAGTCATCATTGAAGAATGGTACGATCGTATAGTTGAGATCCCTGAGGTTGAGGAAATATTCAGGGAAAGAGAAGTAGAAGAATTCGAAGAAGTTATCAAGTAAGTCACTGAAAGGCACAATATTAGTAACCGGTTTGGACTAAAGTCCCTGCATGGGACTTTACTTCCAAAAGTTGCATGAACGGGACTTTCAAAATTTACTTCATTCAATTCAAACGCAAACTTCACAGATACATCCCCAAGAGAGAAGATGATTACTTCTCTAAAGAAGATTCGAATGTAGCTGTGAATGAAAGTCTTTCACCTCAGCCGGATGGCTATCAACTGAGAATTTTGCCGAGTGCCAACGAACTTATACAGTTACAAGCGGCTGCAGCGAGGCCTGGTTCCTACTACATGAAAAATGAATTATTCACTCAAGAAGCTCATACCAGGAGTATGCCTGTAGGCAGCAACGAAAGTGATACTTCAGACGAAAATTTCAGCAACCTCGAAGAGAAGAGTCTTCCCGTGGAAATTCAAAGCGGTTAGAATAAATTCACGACGCGGCTTGTTCGCCGTACCATTATAATAGGCGCAGGGTACTAGGAAACGGGCAAGGCATATGTTAACTCCAATAACACAAAAGTGTTTAAATTAATAGGCACCTAATTTCGATTATTAAAAAGTTCTCGGTCGCATTCTTAAAATTAATATTTAATAGACGTGCAAAATTTTTATTTTGACAGCCTACTCAGAAGACTCCATGGCGCAGAAACAATGAAAAGCAAATATTCCAGGGTTTCAGTAATGAATTACAAATGCTGGAGTAGCTGGATAGGTGGGCCTAATGATTCTACCAGGCTGTAATAAATATAAGGCAAAATATACTATAAAATTACTGCCGAGCACAAATTTTACCAGTCTCTAAGTGCAAGGTTCCAACTAAAGTGGTAAAAGCAGCCGCTTAAGAATTACCCGCCCTGCAATTTGATAGCTTCGCCACGTAGAAACTTTGCTCCAATAGCGGTTATGCCTGATAACTTAAATTTCCCCATGCATAGATAGCTACAATCACAATTTTACCTACATCTTTTGCACAATCCTAAAACTAATGGCGAACTTACGTGGTATTAAAAAGTTTGAGCTGAAATTTTAGCACAAACTAATCCAGCTTATTCTTGAAGAAAAAAAGGTTGTAAAGTGCATCCATAATCATAAGAAAAAATTACCTAGCCTCCTACCTTTTTGAAGATGAAGCTTTCAGATGAACTAGTCTTTTTGAAAGGTAGCAGTATACACCAGTAAAACCTGTGAAAGGGTTTGAATCGTAAAGATTGGCTGCTGTGTACAAAGAAGCTATACCTAAGCTAATATTTTTGACAAGAGTGCTGCGATTGGCGTGCGATTGGATGAGCGTGCCGCTGCAATGCTGTGAAAGCGAAATTGAACCATATGACGGCGATACCTTGGTACAGAGAAAGGATCAGTTAAATTTCGTGCCCCACAACATCTTCAAGCAGTACATAAATAGCTGCACGACGCATAATGCAGGCCCGAAATGTTGAATGATCGTGGTCTAGTATATTGAAATTCTCCATTCCTTCGACAAAATGGCATAAATCTAAGAAAAAAGCAAAAATTCACGTACCTTACACCAGGTCCGCTCAACCAAGTAGTATGTTGTATATGAAGTGGTCAAAACAATTTTTTCTTGCCCTTTGCTTCTTGGCTATGGTTTACAGGAGTGCCAGAAACTAGAGAGTAGAAATGAGTAGCTATGTCGTGGTGAATTAAATTCATTCCTCTGCCATTCGCTCCGTAAACCCCGCTGCCCATTGATGCGCTTGCGAGCAAATCGTTAGCCTCAATTTTTAGGTAAAACCTATACAGGGGCACATTGCTGACTGAAAGCCTCGTGGGATTGCTTATACAGAAGCTTCTAGATAATACGAGCACATTTGATAAACTCTATGGCCATCTTCAGAAGAACGACACTTCATAAGCTCAGCGATAAATACGAGCTAACACGCTTGTTTCCTGTCTTTCTGCTTAATGAGGCCATTGATTTGGGTTGCTATTAGCAGACTGCACTAATAATTTTGCTGTCCATAACTTCTGTACATTGTCACTTCCTAAACTATGAATATAGCTCAATATTTACCCCCAAAAAATGAAAATTCATTCAAGCAGGTGCGTACGATCCTTATAGCTGCTGCGCTATCTTTATATACCGTTATGAAAAGCCTCTATAATTCCGCGAATACTAATTTTCAAATCGACCGCTCTTCGAAGGGGACCTTTTAAACTATCGATTGTACCATAATTCGCAATCAGGAGGCTTGCTTATTCATTGCTTAAATATCAGGACATTTTTCTATAAAAACCCCGTAAATGCATCGCGTTTGCAAGTGATGAGGCTAAAAGCTACCAAGTTTGCAGATGCTACTAAGAATTAATAATACGCAAAACTTCCGTGGCTCTTGTCCTTGAAAAAATAGCCAGCTTGGCGGGAATATCATTTCTGGGCCTTAAAAGAGCATTCTAATGGTTTCACAGCGACCTATGCATTTTTCGTCTTAATATTTGGAGCCTTAGCTATTAACTTTTAAAGAGTCTTTCCTCGCATGGCCTGCGCACCTCACCATCTGAGATGACCATGGTACAAATTTTTTAACGCTAACCATATAGGATGTGATAGAAGTGTAGATAAGCTCAGAAATTATTCCAGCATATTTTATAAGTAGGAGGAAAACTTCAACCGCTAATTTTTATTCTTTCTTCATTTTATTGAAATTGAAGCAAAAACATGGTCATCAAAATTAAACTAATCAAATTAGGGGCTATCCAATTGCCTGCGAAAAAATCTCAAATCTGAAATAGGCGGTTAAAAGTGTATCATGCAAACATGCTCAGTTACCCCAAACAACAGGTATATTTACAGGTGACCATGCGTCAACGCATGATTTAAGGAATACAAAAAAAATACTCCAAATAGGAGCATAAAATGCTCTAACAGACAGAAAAATAGAATATAAGTGTCCGACTGTGAAGTAAGCATACTTCAATTCATGGGGGTAAACTTTTGGTGCCATTCTTAAATGCCTATCATATTTTCAAAACACATTATGCTATATGCTATATGCTATAATAGCCATTACACCAATTTTAAAATTTTTTTCTTGGAGATACTGGATTGAAGCACATCTAAGGCTATTTAAAGTAAAATGATTAGAATTTTTTATAGCCAGGGATTTAGAGTGAAGCGATTTCAACCTCTACGTTCTTGGCTTAATTTGGGTATTTAAAAACACATCTAGAAATCGGCTTGCGAGATTAAACCTCGAAAACCATATTGATTACAAGAAATAGTTGATTTAAAAAAAAGCATAAATATGTATCCAGCTGCGCTAAGCGCTGAATGCCCCTAACCAGACACTTTGCTGCCTTAAAAAAATTGCACCAACTTTTATAGCGAAATTGCCCTGGAAAATATACATGCCAGAGCTTCAAGACTGCAATGGGTTGCCCAAAATAACTTTTATCACACGAATAAATGAAATGGCTCGAAAATTTACTTTGCCTTATTCTAAACTATAAGTTTTTTTATATCCAAGATTGTCTAGTTTGCTCATCTGGGGATGGATCCATACGACGACGTAAAAAAATGGCATTGCCACATTCCAATAATAATGCGAAAGCAGAAAGCTACGACAAACACAAAACCGTGGGTAAGGTATATTTTTGCATTGTAAACTGCTTCTAATACGCTCTAAATGCAAAAGCATTAACGCGAACAGCTATTTGACACGCTGAGGGGGTGCAACCAGGGCAGAAAGATCGTGGTAAATTGATCATCGTTTCCCTCATTTTCGTGTTAGTTACGGACGTTTCAATAGCTATTTGAAGTGTTACCCAACTTTAAACACCTATAATTTTGCATAATTGCTTTCATGGATGACAGTCTCAATGTATTTACACTGCTGATTCATTATGCGTCTGAAAAAGCGCTTAAGCTGTGCAAAGGCTGGTATAGAATATTCTAACCATGACTGTGCTGTTATACCAAAAGAAAAAAAAGCTCCGGCAGATTTCGACCTATTTGCTGATATTCATAGCAAGCACAATATTTTCGCAAATTGCAAGCCTACTACCCGCTGGTAAACTACCAATATTTTCCTTTTTGAAGAGGTTGGGTTTAAAAAAAGTTGTGCTAGCAAGCTTGTTACCTTTTACACTACTCCCTTTAAGGGAAATAAGCATCAAGTAATTTATTAATGCTAGAAGCAGCATAAAAAATTACTTTTCCAGATTTTTGCTTCTTTTCTAGAGTTGACTTCCTCACAAACTTTTCCTGTTGTCAAATTTTTTTCCTAAAACCTTACCGTCTTTCTACGGGATTCACATACATCCCATTATTTTACCAAATATAAGAACAAGGTGAATTTTATATTTAACACATTCTGAGAAGCTGATTAAAGCCGCTTTAGGGCGGCATTAAAGTGGGAGGCTTATCCGATGTTAATTTATTAATATCGGCTATTTTAGAATGATGCTAGGCCATGAGCTACACTTTTAGCAGTAATACTACCCATGTTAAAGCGCTATTATAAGTCAGCAGTCTAGATTTGTCCGAGGTAGGTTGGGAATATATTTAACAAAACACGGTTTAATATAATTTTTAGGAACTGTAGCATAAACTATTAATGTCTCGCTACGTGACTACAATCCGGGACATTGGCCGTCGAGCACAGCGTTTATGCAATGTATACACAAAGGCGCTAACAACGCCTGATGTGCAGTAAGCTACGATATACGCGCCTCCGAAATAGAAGCCGATCGAAGTTAAACAACAGTCGCAATTCGCGACAGTAGGTAGGATGGAGGCACTTTTGCAACACTTTCGCACTGCAGAGTCACGTGATATGCATGGCAGGAGTTTTCGCAGTAGCTCTCCAACTTTTGGCAGCTGCCCACTATTGTAAGCTTGTGTGCGCAATACTATGGAGTAAAATAAGAATAACTATCATGAATTTTCGCTGATTGGAAAGCAATCTTCAAGATCTCCAAGTACTTCTATCCCAAGATGACTACGAAATGTACATAGGCACATTTATTTTCCTGAAAGGAACTTTCTTGTAGTTTGATGCATTTCTAAGTGATTGCTCGCTCTCTCCTGTCTGTTTTGCGTTGCTCCATGCAAATCGATGTTGCTGTGCTATCCGTTGCTTCGTGATTAGAAAGATCTTCGTTTTTTATTTTACTATGAATTTATAGTTCAGCACATTTAGCTGAAAATTCTTTTTTCGAGCTGTCAAGAAATGAGCTATTACTTGAGGAGAAATGGGGCGCAGTCACGCACACACAATCTTGGTGCTACTCTTGTGCAGCAACTCATGCAGTCACTGAGTGGCTTTGTTATTTCGCTCTTCCGTTTAACATGTTAAGGCGGAGGGCATTAACCAATTTTTTAAATAGTGAATATATCTCTATTTCGTATTAATCATAGCAAGAAAAAATTAGTGGCAAACCTATAGACTTCACTTATCTTATATGCAGCTGATGAAGACGGTGAAGAAAGGGATTATGATGAAGAAATCAATAAGTTTGACACTATTCCAAGGTAATAGAAAGATACTCCATGGTTTTTTATTTCAGTGCATGCTGGCATGCCCTGTCACTTTCTTAACTGTCATTACAGGTGCTGGTATGCACAACGGTGAGCCAGATAATTAGCGAGCTAGTTGATTTAGCATGATTTAGCCTGCCCTTGCTGTCTATTTGACTAGCGTATCCTTTATATATCATTGGTTTGTGTCGAAGCATGTTTTTTGTAAATTATAAGATATGTAGTTATTATTCCCGATGGCACATATCTGCTTTTGTGCATTTATTTGCCAGAGGACAAACTCGACAACGGAAAGAGATTAGTGGGGAAACCTTCGAAAAGACAGTCTATAAGTTGAGGGCTTGTATTAACTGCAAATTAATTCTGAGCGAGAACCAGGTACTACATATTTTGCGGCTAGATCTCATGGTCCTGCACGGTGTGTATGCCTGTGCTTAGTTTCTTGACGTTGGGGGGTTATACTGCAAATCAAACGTTTTACAGCTAGGAAGTTCACAGCTCTTTCACGCTGCGTGCAATATGAATGCTGGTAAACCTGAGAATGAATGGAAAGTATCTGTTTGAATGCATTCTGAGTGTGGTTTGCAAAGAAGACTTTGTTGATAATCAGATATTGAGTTTACCATCAACTTTATTTTTTTCTGTTTTTAATGGTTACTGTTTATCTGAGCTTGAACGCAAGTAGGCTAATATCAGTCAAGATTATCCGTGTGTACTGTGTGCTATACCTCATTTTTTTTTGGTCCAGCTCCGAGTGTTTCAGAACTATATTTGATGGACTGTATTATGTATAGTGGTAGTACGTTTCCTCTTTTCTGTATGTGCAGATACGAAGATAATTTTTATGAAGGGCACGAATTTGTATAGTATTCTAAATTTTTTGAGGGAAATAAAATATGGCTGGAATATTTTTTGCGGAAAAGCGTTTTTTTCGCGTGGTTTATGGCCAGCTTTTCTCGTGCATCAATCCGTGTATAAATTTTGTTTTTATTTTTCCCAGATTGTACTTTTTAATTGAAGGTGGTTTTGCTCTTTACTTGGTTCCCTTCACTTTTCACTTTGCAGTTTCGAGATGGATGTCCAAATTGTAATCATTCTCGTGGAGGTGACCACCTTTCAGCATTTACTGCTGCAAGATTCAGTGGAATGATAGCAGTTTTGAAGCCTGAGAAGTCGTGGGTTGCTAGATATAACAAGCTAGGTAAAATATTTTAGATATTTTTATAACAGTGAAAATATGTTCAACACTGGTGTGCTACTAAATGTAGAAGCACTCCTAAAATTCCCGAGCAACTTCTCTTGTTTTGCTATCTTATTACAACTATCATTGTTTTTTTGTGCAGCTGATCGGCTACCAGGATGCTACGCTGTATCGCTAAATGCGGAGAGAACAGATTTTTATGACGGTGCTCCATAGTTATGGTTATGCAGGCTTATGGAATATTTGAGGCACTTATATCTCTGTATCTGGCATCTTGAATATCCTCACTTCTTTTTTACTGCGTGGTATGTAGATTTTGTGTTATTATTTTTTGCGTGCTAAGGTGAACGTATTTCCTTGCCTTTGCACAGTTGTTTCGATGTCATGGTGGCACCATTTCTTTGTGAAATGGTGTATAAAATTTTATTATATTCAGCACCATTTACACTAATGATACTACGTACATGCTTAACTTCTTTCTTCAGAATAACTATACCGTAGGTATTCCCATTTCTTTTAGAGGTCTGTTGATTATAGGGTATGTACACTCCATTGAAAATATAGAACCTTTGGGCTCGTTGAAAAATTTTTATCAACCACGGATTGATAGATTTAAATTTTAAAAATGATTAAACTCCCTTTCTTATCTTTCATTTTTGTCTTTGCGCTGGTTGCTTCGAAAAAATATTTTAATCGTTTCACGCATGAAACCGTGTTTTGAAAGTTTGTCTTCTATTGATTCATGCGAGGTTTTCTGCATTTCGACCGCTTCTTTTTTTAAATCTTTTGGTATTGCGAAAAGATATCATCTTTGCCGGTATATCTTGTGTCAACATTATTCGTAACCTTGCCTGACCATAGATGGGCGTGTGCGTGAATAGCAGAGTGATATTTTACATGCTTGAAAGCGGACTGTGGACGGTTATCATATTTCTGGCACAACCTTATGTAGCCATGAAGCACGCAGGATTAGATGTATAGCTATCCCCCGTGATTGTGAGGTTCTTCTTTTATTCTGCTGGTGAAGGTGTTACCGCGCATATTCTTTGTAATCGCAGCACCAACCTAGGCAATGAGTTGGATTATCTGCTGATTAAAGAAACCGTTTGCTCTTAAATACCATGCTACCTTGGCAGGCGATAAATTTACTGCTGACCTATCTTCGATGTTATGACAGAAATTTCAGTTTGAGTGTGTTTCATGTGTCTTGCGCGCCATCCTGCGGTACTTGAGTATGAGCGCATTGCACCGATGGGCAACTGAGCATGGGTTTATCAGCTAATGCAGATACGAACTCGTTGCATGCCATTTTCAAGAATACTAATTGGGGAATTCTGTGTTCCTGCCGTGACATATTTTGTGGTTAAAGGTTCATTGTGTTTCAGATGAGATCTCAAACTCTCTAGGGAGTTGCGATCTCGAGTTGGGGCCACTGTTGATGCTAGATCATTTGGAGATCTTAAAACTTGCGTGATCATTCTGGAGTTGCTGAAGGTGGTCTTTTAATTTGTCCTAAAGTACGGCAAAGCGGCGTAAAACACCGTGAACCCACTTCGCTACCTTTTTATTTTGCATGTGTATAGGATGAGCACACAGCATCTAAATTAAGTGGCAATCGTACTTTTTGGCTCTTCCAATTTTCGTCCTTACTATGCGATAGTATGCTGGTGACATACGAGACTTTAGCACAGCACACCTTTCGGGGGGCACCGGTTGTCTTCTTCATGGGTTGCACAATTTATGAACTCCGGAGTCATTTATTTTTTTCTGATCAGCTTTGTGCAGGGCTCTGCTTGTTAAAAAGGATGAATGTGCAAATAGTAGAGCTGCCACGACAGCTGAGCGAGGCAAAAGGGTATACGCGTCTCGAGTGACATTAAGGCTGATAGAACTTTGATAGGTATACCTTTGGCGTACGAGTGGAAAGTTGAATACAGATGGCTGATCGATGCAGCAGATGCATTACTGTATACATTTTTTGAATACACTCGGGTGCTGTGCTCCCTTTTCAATGTGCAGGGCATATCAACTTCAGATCAGCGACTTGGGTGGTGCCACACGTTTGCAGTATTAGTGCTGAAATTCTCATTTATCGGCCGCCCTTGCTGCTACCAATCAACACTTTACTCACTGATGACTGTTCGCTAGTACCCTGCTTCCATTATATTTCCAGGAAATTCAAAATAACGAAGTTGATACCAATAAAAATGCGATAATTAATCAAAGGGGGATGGCTAATCAACTAATGTTAAGATTGATAAACTTGTGAAAGTAGCAAACTGTCAAGCACGATACACTTAAATTCTCGGTAGAGTTTCGCAGTGTTATTTTTTGAGGAACAAATTTAGGGCAGCGAAGCAGTCATAGCTTCTGCTGAATAAAGCTTTTATTAAAAAAGTCTAGAACTATGTTAGAACCCTAGATGTAAGCTGATTATGTGCGAAATCGAACTACTATAGTACTTACCCCGTCGGAAGCATGCTTAACCAAGAGGTGAAGCGTAGTTTCTACAACTAATAATAACTAGGTATTTAAAGGCTTGGTAGTTGGCTTGCTTAAATCCCGTCAAGCCCCGCGTCGTTTTGTTGAGACGCTTTTGTTTAATTATGAGGTATTCGCTACGCTACGCTATGCTAACGCGACTAAACTCGTGTAGACAATTGCTTTTTTGGAATTCTGCGAGAGAAATAGCACCACTGGTGATGCATAGCTGGCTATTAGCCAGGAATTGTACTTTTAGTAATGGCCATTCTATGCGTCCAGTGTCCCAGGTTACCCATTGCATGGCAAGCTGCTTGTAATATTATTAAAAGCACATAAATTAATAACAATCTTCCTGGTATTATTTTATGAAGTATACTCTACGAGGATTTAGGCTTCAAACCGCGTATCTCCTTTAAATTGAATCCGTTAATTTTCATGGCTACCGCATCAAGCAATCATTACTGCAGTGAAGACAGGGATAAAATGCTTTAGCCTTAATATTAATGGAGCCATGATAATTTTATGAGCCGCTAAATAGATTTTTTATTGAAATGATCCTATTTTACCTGCGGTAACCTCCTCTGAGTCAGAAGCAAAGAAGTCAGCTTCAGCCACTTGATCTCCTTCGTATATTAAATCCTCGGTATATGATCTAAAAAATGAATCAAAACGTTTTTTTATATTTAGAGCCATTTTAGTTCACTGCATAAACCGAAAATTGTTAAATTAGCTTTAAAAAATCAAGACCTTCTTTTGAGGTATCTGGAGTAGGCTACGAAGGATATCCCTGCTAGCATTAAGAACACCAGTGCGCCACCAGCGGATAAGTACACTATATTAGTGGGGGGAAACTCTGCCTCTTTTCCAACATTTTGGGCTTTCTCCTCACGTTTTGGCGTGGAGATACTTGTTCCCGAAAAGGATCCACCCTTTGACTAAGAATTAGGTAAGACACAAGAGAGTTATAACTATAATTACTCTTTCGCCTTCAAGTAAGTCACTGAGGAAGTTTTAGCGTTGAAATTTTAATGGATATTCTGTAGGTACGAATCCGAATTTGCAACGAATGTAATTTGGCGAGTAGTTAAGGCAAATCAGAGTCAATTGGTTCGGTAATACCGAGATTCATTGGTGAAGTTTTGAAATATTATTTTAAGTAGCCTTGATAAAAATTATTGAGATCGAAACACAATAAAAATCCCTAAGAGATAGGTACAAAAATAGAAATTAGTTGAAGTGTGGATAAACTAGCGCTAGAGTTAGATAAGCTCGATTGAAAGAATATTGAAATTCCGCGAAGCTACAGGCCCAAGCCTTGCTCCTGGCATCGTTTTAAAGCAGAGCAAATTGGCATATGTGCTTTTGGTAGGCACAAATCCTTACCAGATTACCTGCAAGCAGTAAAATTTATTAGGTTTTCAACTAATAAAACTTCAGATATTGAACCCGTGTACAATTAAGCGGGAGATATAGGTAACAATATTATAGTTATTTCAGACTTACGTAGGCATGTGAATCCGTCCCCAATATAACCTTGCTTGCAGGTACAGGTAAAACCGCCGTCAGAATCTTGACAAGTTGCCATAGCATGGCACCCTCCATTCTTAATTAAGCACTCGTTAATATCTGATTTTTAATACGGATTAGCGTACATTCGGTTATATATAATGCAAATCAACCTTATGCAAGCAGCACAAATGTTTCATGCTCTTATAAAAGCTAGTGTGCGCTTACTAGTACAACCGGTTCCCGCTGGTTCTTTAACTCCATTTCCCTCGTAACCTTTGGGGCAGATACACTTGTATTGTTTCAATTCCTTAGGCTCTTCCTGCTTGCACTGCGCATTCGCAACGCAATCATTATCGTTATCCAGACATGGAAGCTTGACTGCGTTATCACAACAAAGAGCATGAGCCACACCCTTAACTCAGATGATACATTTATTTTTCTCATATTGTGGATATATGAAAAACATATAGGTCTGTGGGCACTTAAAGGCACAATGAAGCGGTATGCCGTAAAAGCGCACAAGGCAGTCGTATAATTTCATCTCAATTTAAGTGAAAATAATAGCAATTTTTTTTGCTAGACTCAGGTACAATTCATTACACCTTTGCTTCATATATTGAAATAAGAATTACCCCTGCAGGATTTTCCGTCTCCCACAAAACCATCGTTGCAACTGCAAAGCTGTGTTTTGCCGATTCTATTCTGACAAGTCGCATTCGGATCACAGCCTCCATTGTTTAGAAGGCATTCATCAACATCTGCAAAAAAATTCAAAAGTCAGCTTCAGGAATTCAAAAAAAACCCAAAAGTCTTCAAAATGATTTTATCCTTGGTAGTCGGATGATACATAGCGAGAGAAAGTGGCTTGAACAAACTAATCTATTTTGCATGCTCATAAAAAAATACCTCTGCAATTCTTTCCATTGCCTTCGTAGCCGGGCTTGCACTCGCACAGTGGAGGAACTCCAATCATATTTTTGCATGTGGCGTTTTTGTCGCAACCGCCATTGTTAACGATGCATTCGTTGATATCTGTTGAATAGACTCAGGATATTTCTCAATATCTCAAACATATTAGACCTTTCTACATGTACTAGCTTGACTAAAAACGTAGCAATACTCGTGCATATATTCTCGCTACCTGCGCAGGTCAGGCCATTTCCTTCATAACCTTTAGCACATGTACATTCGGGTGCTTCTCCAATTTTGTTTGTACAAGTCGCGTTAGCGTCACATCCTCCATTGTTAGTAGCACACTCATCTATATCTGTGAGAAGGTA
>JADHZB010001135.1:0-19854 GCA_015657535.1 Nephromyces sp. MM_2019 | reverse complement strand
GGGGGGGGGAGAAAGACAGGTATACAGAGGGAGAGGTAGATAAAGAGAGAAATAGGAAGAAATATATAAAGAGATAAAGTCTTCAAATGAGTTTTTAAGGAGGAATTTGCAAAGTAAAGGGTATTATAAACTTAAAATAGCTCCACATGCGGGTATAGGTATGCACACACATATAGAGGTACAAACAGAAGGCCAGGTAGATATACAGGTAAACAGATACGCACACACACCCAGGGTATACACTCCCACGCACACACACCACTTTGGAGCAGAAAAAAAGGGGATTTCTTAGGCAAATATGTTGATTTCTACAGTAAGGTAAGAGGAGGATAAAGAGAAAGAAATGGCAGCACACTAAAACAGCAAAAACCAGCCAAATGGTATTCGTTGAGCTGCCCCCTTGGAATACTCGATTTCAACACTCTCAAACAGGCATACAAGAGATTGGAAAAATCCCATAAATATGACAAACAGATAAAAACACACTGGCAGAAAATGCGTGTGTGTGTGGCAACGATGGGCGTTTTATACCCAATCGGGGGGGTAGGGCGGGAAGGAGATGACGGTGGAAGATGGGTTGGGGGAGAAAGATGAAGTTTTTGGAAGAGCTCTGAATGGGGAAAGAGACGAAGGAAGAGGAGGGGGAGAGAAAGAGATGGAGGTAGAAGAGGGGGGGGGAAGAGAACGACGAGGAAGAAGAGGGAGGAAATAGATGGAGGTGGAAGAAGGGAGGGGAAAGAGGTGAAGGTGGGGGGAACGGGATGGAGGAGGGGGGAAAGAGACGAAGGAGGGGGGAAAAAGATGAAGGAGGAAGAAAAGGGGGGAGAGAGATTGAGGAAGAGGAAGTTTCCTGCTAAAACATCTACATTACTTGAAGTTCATTTAATATATACAAATCTCTTATACAAATAGAGGAGAGCGCGTGTGTCTCCATCTTTTTCTACTCCATCTTCTTCCCTCTATCTTTTTATTAGAGGGAATGGGACGAGAGGCTTAGCAGACTGCGAGAAAGTCTAGTATTTTATGCTTAAATGTAGGAGTATGTTGGTATGTCGGTGTATCTACACTTACGCGTGTGTGTGTGTGATGATTGTGTGTGTGTGTGTGTGTATGTGATGATTGTGTGTGTGTGTGCGATAATTGTGTGTGTGTGCGTGGGGATATTACTATGCGTCGGGTATGGGTGTCGGCATTGGTGATGACATGTGTGTGTACCTCTGTGTGGGGATGATCGAGGGTGTGTGTACGCTTGGTTTATCTAGGTATTCGGGAAAATATGCGTGCTCGCGCACTAATATGTGTGTATACTTACAGTTTAACAGGCAGCAGCACATGTAATGAGAGAGAATGACGCATACACAGAAGTAGCAAAGAGAGTCATTCACCCACATGGTAGTAATAAAAAAAAGCTACACATACGCACAGTCGCATAAAACGAAAGTTTCACACACACACACAGTCGCAGAAAACAAAAATCTCGCACATACACACAGTCGCGGAAAACAAGTCTGACACACACAAAGTTTGAGATTGCTTTCCAAAGCTACTGCTACCTCACACACACATTGAAAACCCTGAAAAGATGGAATTTGACCTTTTCGATTGATTTCACGTCTTATGAAGGTGTAAGCCTTCCTCATGGGCTGTTGCTAGTGTGTGATGCCTTCATTGAAGAAGGTGGAATCACCTTTTAACATCATAAAGCTTTCCAAACTTCTTAAGGTGTTGGAACTAGTGTGCGCGAAGATATTATAGGGATGCTACATGAGTAGTAATATAAGAGGAATTGTATAGATGCTACTTTTATTACTGAAGAAAGGATTAGGTGCTATCTTTAATGAATTCAGCCGAGGGGGTGTGTGTGTGTGCTTTCACATCTTTGTAAGCATAAAAGAGCTTTCCCACTGGCAAATGCCTATCATTTGTTTACATGCATATGCAGGAGAACTGCTTGCTATTTCTAATGTGACACACCCAGACACTACATATCGACTTCACACACATACACACATATGTAAGCTAATTAGACTCTTAAAAGGTCAGCAAATATACGCATATATCTTTGAGGCTTCTCCGTCATCAATAAGGTAAGATGAGACTGCATTACCTAACCTAACTCTTAAAATACTCATACAATGTGTGTCTGTGTGCTACTGTTGAAATGACTAGCTTAAACTATGGTGAGATTATCCATCTTAGTGACACTTTTTTGTGTGCTAGCACTAGAAATGTTTAGCTCAGCCACACACATCTCTCTCCACGATGCGCACACTTTTGTGTGCGCTAGCTCTAAAAGTGACTAGCTCAATCACACCCACGAAGATTATAGATCTCCACGATACCCATGTTTCCCTCTGCTTCAAACTAAGTAGCCTTCTCAATAGATACACCGCGGATTAGCTCTAGAGACATCTCTAACTCGACGCACACACGCATCTCAAAAACTAGCGTGCGTGTGTAGCCTAGTCTCCGCTCCTGGCTTTCGACGTAGAAGGATTCAATGCTATAGCCGTCTCAAGGTATTCCGGGGGGCATATTTTTCAATTGCCTTTGACATATCGAAGCATATGACGCACCTCTAAGCATTCATACACATCATGCACACACAGCCTCCTCAGCTTCTGTGTGCAGCTTCGAACTAGCTAGTACTCAAGCAATATGCTAGTCAAAAAATCACTATGAGATTACGGCTTTTTCATCGCTTTCATAGCCTTCCACACACACCGACACACCGATCATCTCTCTAGGTGTATTCTAGCACGGTGAAATCAGCAAAGTATCGCACACACACTTTTGAGTAGCTTCAAAAATTACTTAGAAACACACACACCTGCCACTTCCTTCTAGTAAACTTGGCTAAGAAATTGCATCTACGTCGCTGCCGGTACTAATGGTAGCTTATAGCTTCTTCTCAAATTTTTAGTGACTAGAATATGAGGATGATAAGTGGAGTAGCCTCATTCTCTCTAGTGAAGTAGCTGTGTGTGAGTGTGTATGTGTGATTTGTCTTTCATTCGAAGAGATAGCGTGATACACTGAGAGAGTGAGAGAGCGATATACACATATAGGGAGGGCGATGCACACAGAGAGAGTGATACACAGAGAGAGCAATTCACACACACATACAGAACGATTCATACACTTACACACTGAGAGCGATTCACACACACTGAGAGCGACACACACAAACAAACGCACTACCGGCCCCAACTCAAACAACCCCATACATCATCCAACCAGACCCCTCACGAAGGCCATAAATTCATACGCAGGTAGACCTTCACACACACACACAAACGCGCACACACCCCTCTCCCCTACTCATAAGCTGTAACTAGATGATAAAAGAGGATGGGGATAATTCATACTCACTGTTGCACCGACTCCAAGTCGACAGAGGAAGCTGAGCTAAAGGAGAGAGAAGCTACTGCTGCAGACACTAGCAATTGCCCTACTATAGCCTCTGTGTGTTCGGAGCATGAAGACCTCCAGAGTGAAGATTTTGGAGTGTTTTCAGACGATGACTATGTGTCTTTAATGGAGGGAATTGATATCGAGCTCTCCCTTCAGGTTAGAGATGAGTAGCTGTGTATGTGCGTTCAGGTTAATGCTTGAAGCTTCCTGCATGCTAGCCACGAATAGCCAAAGTGATTTTGTGTGTAAGCTGATGTGCCTAGGTTTTTCTGCTTGGTGGAGATCAGTAACTGTGTGTGGTGTGCCGCTTTCCTCTTAGTAACGAGAGGTAGCTAACGAGTAGCAGTTTCCCAAGCATCCGCACTAGTAAAGCTCGCACACCATAGCCTCCATACCAACCTATTAACTTCAAAGTACCTCCACACTTTAGAAGTCATCATATATGCCTTAATCACTCGCTAAACCGCTGCCTTAGCCTAGAGAAATTTTCTTCGAAGTGTATGTGAGCATTAGATACCGGAGAGTGATTGCTAGACTTCAAAGAATAGCGCAACACACAAATATTGCCTAGATCTTGAAAGCTTATCAGAATGATTGTTATATATTGAAAACGGACAAATAGCATTCACAGGAAAAATCTTTCTCTAAGAAAATACCAGCGATTCAGGAATGATTCCGCACATACACGCACACGAGAGAGTGATTTACACACACAGACGAGACTATTTATAGAGGGTTATAAATAGGTTCAGCTATGGTGAGGTATAGATGGTAGAACACCAGCACACACATACGCCTTGATTCAAGCCTATTTCGGCACACCTAGGTGCCATAGTAACGCATACACATAGCTTCAACCAATTTAGGCACACATAGGTGCCGCAGGAACACACACGCCTATATGCATAATAATACTTCACTTCCAGGATTAATAGGCTGTGCATCAAGATAATTCAAAGGCCTACGGAATGCGATTATCTCCACAATAGCAGCAGCACCAATTCTACCCATCAGCTGTGGCCGCATATAATATGCGAATATCATACACAAAGATTCGCACACACACACACACATACACATAACAACACACACCCACCTGCTTCATATCTACAGGATAAGACCAGGTTAAAATGTAAGTTAAAGGCTAGCGAGTCACTCTGCAACTTGCTAATCATACACAAGGATAAAGCCAAGTGTATTGATCTCTGTGATGTGAAGAAAATTCTTCACAAACCCGAGGAGTTAGAAAAGGTAGATAAGAAGGCCGGAATACAAACTTCTTCAACTCCTTGCATAGCAGTGCAGCTAGCTCATACAAACAACTGCATTCCCATGTTCTTCTCTGATGAAAATAAGAGGGACTTTTCTTTGGGATTGCTGAGGCAGGTCTTTGCCTTTAAGGGAATCAACTGGCGATAATGTGGCTCAAGAAGGAAGAAGTGTAAGTGAAGAAACGATAAAATTAGGGTTTTCTGTGTTGGATGTAGGTGTCTGCCTTGGATGTTGGTATACGTGCTATCTGAAACTGGCTGTGTATGCAGGTATGTATCTGTCATCTCTATTCAGCTGAATCTGCCTGCAACTCCCTGCATCTTCCTGAACCTTCCTACATCGACCTGTATATACCTTAATATTAATACTTTGAGCTTGTTTCCGCTGCTTCAGCGAATATCTCAGCTTATGGCAGCCCACTAGCCAGCACACACACCTAATTCTGCAGGGCACAATCCATACGGGTATCTATCCGAGTGTAGATGATATACACAGCGAAAGATGACCTTATAACACCCTACACTTGCGAGCTGACACACACCACAATGTTAAACTCTCCATGGCAGCATTATTTCTTAAAGGAAAAAAGAGCACTCAAAACGTATCTCGACTCTAAGGAAGCAGCTCTACAGTGGAGTATAAAACAAGCCACATATCTACATCCTCATGATGCAAACTGTGTGCGAAATTTCTATATAGAATCCAATATACAGTGAAAGACATTAGAAAAGGCAATTTTTTAATAAAAAAAAGCAACGAAAAAATTCGTAAAAAACAAATTAAAATGCTGCAATGTACACAAAGACTTAAACCCTAAACCTAAACTCTACACCCTGAGTTACACTTTCTCTCATTTGATAGCTTTTTATAAAGGAGGGAAAACTAGGAAGAAGAGGGGAAAAAAACCAGAAAACTTGTAAATCCCGTTAGTATTGCAGAAATACCACGAATTTGCTTCATTTTTTGCGTTGAAGACGATAAATCCTACTTATTGAAAGTATAGGTAGTTTAGTCTAGCTAGGCTCAGATATGCTAATTCAAAATCGCAGGTGAATGAGCATGAGATTCTTCACTTTACGACCTTCAAGAAGAGTTGAGAAGACTTTCTCTCTTGCAGATTTTGCATCTTCACGAGAAATCAGAAAAACAGAATTATATCATCTCACAGTCACTTGCGTGTGTGTGTGCGCATGTGTGCTTTTAACTGAGTTTTAAGCTTCCTCGCAAGTCTTTTTGCCTTCTTCTTCTTCATCACTTTATCTTTGCTAGTTTCAGCGATTTAATCCAAGTTGCTACGCGACAAGCCTCACTGCGGAAAGCTTACATAGCATGTAGGGTATCCTGTCGTAAGTCTTATGTTGGTGGAGCTCACATATGCCCTAGCGGGGTTGGGAAGCGCAATCTAGGGGGGTGGGGAAACGCAGTCTATGAGGGAGCACACACATGCTCTAGGGGGAAACACTCACATGCTCTTGGGTGGAGCACACACATGCTCTAGGGTGGAGCACACACATTCTCTAATTAGCCCAATGGAAAGCACACACACTCATTATATATATAATAAGACTCCCAATATTACAGAAAGCTCAAAACCCTTTATACTCCTGTTCAACAGCAAACAAGGATGTAAGAGTAGCAGATATAAAGCCTTTCATATACACACACACACACAACAATTCAGAGCCTTCAAGCTATCATTTCCCCATAAAATCATCTATTCCAATAGAAAAGCCTGAAATTAATTCCCAGAAACCACTTAAACACACGAAATATCATATTGCCCTTGGAATCTGATAGAAAATTCACTGAAGAATATATGATCACACACACATATATAGAGTGAGAAATACACACACATAGAGAGAAATACAGAGAGAAGCACACATAGAGACTTGTAGAAAGAGATACAGCGAGATACATGCACATAGGGACACACAGAGATGCATTCACATATAAGAACAAAGAGACGCACAAACAAATATATGCAGACCCACACACAAACCAAGATACGCAGAAACACACGCATAGACACGCAGTAGCACATACCACCTCCCATAGCGTATAGTTTGCTCCAAAAACCCTCCAGACATACAAGCGTTTGCGAGTTTTTTCAAGTTTATCCTTTGAAGATTTCCTCCACTTTTCCAAAACATCAATCATCACACACTTCAACTATTTCTCAATACTCTACACTCCTTATCGACTACACAGTGTGTGTGCAAGTCTAGCTCAGAAAGAGTAGGCTGAAAGCCTCATTTCATGCGGCTATAACACAGCCAATGTATTTACACTGATACACAAAAAAATGCGTAGCCATACCATCCAGCAATAAAGCTATCTCTGCAGAAGGAATGCTACATGAAATACTACACCAAGATCAGTATAATACAGAGAAATTTATAGAGCAATATAGGGAAGTACCCACACACACACACATAATAAACAGACAAGTACAGAGAGATCAGTACTCGCACACATCAGTACACACAGTACACAGCAAACAAAATACACCCCCCAACCCCCCCCACACCTCCCACACACCCCAAATCACCACTCTAAGCCGTCCTAGTCTGCTCTACAATCTCATCAAGTTTCAAGGATGAGTAGTTTCTTCCTTTCGTACTATCAAACTCCTCAGCATCCTCTTCTTCTTCTTCACCTCCAGAATTCTTCAAACTTCCACCAGACTTTCCAAAAAACTTCATTCTGAAGCTTTGCAAGCCTTTTGGAGGCTCTACCAAGTCTGTCTTCAGTACTTTATACTGTGTGCCGAGCACATACTCAACGATTAGAGCATTCGTATGATTCCCTCCCCAAATAGCAGAGCCTAGAATTTGCTGCACACACTTTCCTCCTCTATAAATCAACACTAAGGGAAGCCTGCTTTCGGGGTAACCGGGAACGATATCTTCAACTACACCCTTTGCAAACTTGATCTGCCCAAATTTTTTTGCTACAACCTTTAATACCTCGTTGAACAGCAGACAAAACTCGATGCTTTCCTTGTAGACATGTGTTATTACCCAAGTCCCCTTCATCTTCTCTGGGGGTTTTTGAGAGCTAGCTGATTCATTAGATGGAGAATAGCTAGAGTATGTGCTAGAGCTTCTCCCCTTTATTGTGGAACTTCCAGGAAAGCTTTGATGCTGTCTTTCACTCCCTCGAGTTTCTTCTTCATCTTCATCTTCATCATTATCATCTTCATCTTCGTCATCTTCACACGCAATGCTTGCCTCTGTGACTTCCTTTAGAAAATCTGCCTTTCCTATGTGAATTACCTCTCCAAATCGATACATCCTCTTTGATTTCAGCAACTCTTTCAGCCTCTTCTTCCTCAACTGAGCTAACGCATCATCTTCTAAAATATCTTCCAACTCTTGGATGTTTTCGCTGGGAATCGACTGAAAAACATCAGTTTCTTCAGCTTCTCCTACCATTCGCTTTGTTATGGATTCATTTGTTACGACAGGAGGAAGAGGCTTGTAGTTGCCATATCTCCGCTGAAGATCATCCCATTCAGTAGTTATGCGGGGATTGGTGCTTGACATGGTGGAGGGTGGGGGGAGAAAGCGTAGAGGAGGCAGTTGAGGGGGAGGAAGGAAAGGGGATGGAGAATAGGGTGTGGTTGGGGGTGGAAGTACAACGACGAGGAGGGAGAATGGGGTGGAGAATTGGGTCGAGGAGGTGGTGGAGAATGGGGTGGAGAATAGGGTAGAGGTGGAAACTAGGGGAAGGGAGAAAGGGTGGAGAATTGGGTCGAGGAGGTGGTGGAGAATGGGGTGGAGAATAAGGAGTAGGGGGTGGAATGAGCAGCAAGTATATATATGGTTGGGGCTTCACTAGATGAAGTTTTGCATTCTTCAAGGAATCTTCACTGAAGGAAGTAGTGGTGTGTGCGTTTTGCTGATTTTGGCTGAAAGGGGGAGGCTTTGCCGCCGGTGAAATATCCCTGCGTTTCTAGATTGAAGAAGATGAGAAATTCTTTCGAGGCAGCTGCGAAGTATGAGAGGGAGTCAAAGAGTAGCTTACGCACACAGGCAGGGAGGCTGCATTTAGGCTTGTAGAGACACTCACAGGCAGGGAGTCTGCTGTTTAATTGAGACAAACACAGGGAGGGGGTGACGCGCACAACGGGGTGACACACACGGGCAGACTACACACACGGGCAACGCTAATAAACCAACAAATAGAGAGTGTTAACACACACTCATGCATATACACATGCACTCAATATTCATAAAGGCAATCACTGAAGAGGGAAATTCGTATTAAAAGGAAGAATCTGGGGGCTTGAGGTGGGAAACTACTTGTGAAAGAATAGACTCTTTGTAGCTTAGTTTTTGGTGTGTTTTGGGTGGTTTATATGAGTCGCTTTCGTGTGGCGATGTGTTTGTGTGTTTGCGAAAGCCTAGATATCTTTCTAGGGGTGTTGGTGTGTATGAAAAATGCAGGAGCACACGTGTGTGTAAATCGTGTGTGCAAGTGCTCATAACTAGTAGCTACCGTTGAAAGTACCCCCATTTCTACCACCCTCCTACCAAGACAACCCCAACACATCCCCCAGGCCACCCCCTAGACATACACACCTATGAACCTACCCCCCTCACCCCCACACCCCCCCTAACGCATCCTCCAGCCCATCCCTCAACACACCCACCAGTCCACCCCCCTAACCAGCCTCACCCTTCATACCCCACCACCCCCACCCCCTCACCCCCCAACATTTTAATAATAAAAGCCCTTCTTAAAAAATGCAAAAGCCTCACTTCTCCATCAAACGAAAAGTTTGTCTTCAGCCTCCTGCAATCTGCTTTCTGATAATCTTCGTCCTCTTGCTGCATCTAGGCTCCTCTTCCTCCCTAAATATAAGAAAATCATCCCTCTGCTGCTATTCTTCGCCCCCAGAGTTGAAGAAAAACGTCATAATCTTCACCCGTAGGTTCCATGAGAACTGCAAGGCAGAAAAAGACCTTTTAAAGGGTTTAGTAGCTTCTCCTCATTATGCAGCAAAAACAGCGAAAAAAAAACAAAGAAACCCACATTTGTCGTCAAATTTAGGGGTTACCATCCTCAATGTTCCAGTGTGTAGAATAGATACAGAAGGTGATTATTTCCGCCATAATCAACAACGTTTAGTTGAATGGTTGAAGGCGATTAGAAAATGGGGGCTTTCGCGGGGCTTGAGCAGCGGGGAAGAGGGGCATATATGGGGGTTCCCTCCTCATCTCTCACAGGAGATTGAGGGGGGGGGAAATGGGGAATTTGCGGGAAAGTGGGGGGAAAAAGGTGGAAAGTTAGGTTTCAGTGAAGAAAAAGCGGGGGAAAATGGAGATTTCATGAGAAACTTGCATGAAATAGGCGAAAAGTTTGGTTTTGATGAGAAAGAAGAAGGAAAAAACGTGAACTTCAACAGAAACTTTCCAAAAAACCGCAAAAATTCCATCATTACTGAAAGGATTGCAGGAAAATCACGAATTGTATCGCATGAAGAGGAGGCTTTCACTAGACCCAATCACCTTGCTACATATTTATCCAAAGATTTTTCCAAATTCCTACAAGATGCGGGAATAATTCTGCAGTGGATTTCACCAGGGAAAAATGGTGGCGCCCTCTACTCCTTGCTCTTCCCTGGTAGTGAAGATTTTGAAGTTGAGAAAACTCCCTCAGAAAAAGCCTCATTTAAGGGAATTTTCGGCCGAATTCCTACCAAGAAGAGAAATGGTGAGGTTAAAATTTAGTCAATTTATTGGGAATCTTTGCTGCAAAATTAATGTTTGTTTGTGTCAGTTTGAAGGCATTTACTCTTTAGATTTCAAGGAAAAACTCACCAATTTTCATCTTCTCTGCAGAACTTTATTCATTAAATAACATGGCAGTAGCGCCTCAGAACTCTGCTTTATGATGGTGCTGAAGACGCCAAGTGTATTGAGAGTATTTCCTCTTTAAATAATGCCTTTTTCGGTGTTTTTCTTATTGATTTTCTCCCTTTATACAGTGGTTTTTTGATGTTTTTTGATGTGAGTTTCCAGCTCTTCAAACACCCTTTTTTGGATAATTTTTTTCACGCAATATCTTCTCCCTCAAGAGCACTTTGCAAATCCCTTCCTCTTCTTCAGAGAAACTCTCTCTCTCTGCCTTCCCTTTCACCGTCGCTAACCTCACGTATTCTACCCTTTTTCCTTGCTCAGCACCCCCCTCCTTCCGCTTGATTCCCTCTCCATTTCTGATTTCTTCATCCCCCCCAGCTTTGCCTACTACGCACACAAGCTATTCAACCTCTATAAATGCTTGGATACTTCTAACTTCTATAGAAGCTGCTAAAGTCTTTTCAAAATGTCTTAAAGCTGCTGGTGGAGCTTTTGGCTTGCCAGTAGCGTGTGTGGGGGAGGAGACTCTTCGAGTTTTTTTTGTGGAAATGATAGGAGGTAAGTGGAAGGAGGCGAAGACTTGTGGTGGAGATCTCCCAAAATCTCATGAAAAGCCCCAAACATCTGTTAAAAAACACCCAGAATCTGCTCGAAACTCTCCCTCTCTACTTCCTCCACATAACCCCTCAAACTCTGCTCAAAACCCCCCTTCAAACTCTGCTCAAAACCCCCCCTCAAACTTTCTTCATCAGTTAGTATTCCTTCCATCTGTAGCTACTGCAAAGCACTTTGCTCTTCAGCTGCCTTTTGAGTATGATTCACCGATTATCACTAGCAAAGCGCCACTATTTCATCACGCAGATAATCCGCTAAATCTAGGCAAAAAAGAGGTAGACTTTAGGCCTTTTTCGCACACACAAGATGAGGAGGGAGGAGAATATCGAGAGAGAGTGTCTTCATGCTTGGAAGAAGCACGCTCTCTTACCTCCGAAGAATCTTCATCTAGGCATAGCTCTTTTCCTGGGCAATACACTGAATCTTTGCTCTTTGCGAGCACACCTACCTCTTCACATAAAACCCCCCTCTTCCCAGCTTCCACGCCTGAAGATTCTTCCCAGACACACCCCCCAACCGTCAATCTATGCTGGCCCACCTCAAACCTAGCCGATGAGTCTCTTTCGAAAGCTTTACTCCACCATCATGGGGGGGGGGGTATACCCCCCCATAAGGTATGGCGATTTGATGTTTATGGCAACTTCGCGCTTAGTAGAGACGAGATTTACTGCCGTCTTAGAGAGCAGCTGAAGGAAAAGGGGGGGAATCTGCTGTTATGCAGTGAAAAGGGCTTATATGAGGGCTTTACGCTGCATAGCATAGTGGATTCTGTGAGGAAACCTCCCTCTGGTGGTGGTAGGGGGGGGACTAGTAGGGAGGGAAGAAGGGTGGGTTATGAAGAGGGCTTGGAGGGTGGAAAAAGTGTGGAGGTTGTGGGGTTTGAAGAGGAAAGTGATGAGGGTTTTTCACGTTTGGGAGCTTCTCTTCCGTGGTCAGCTTTGTTGGATTCTTTATCTTCTGCATCTTCCAGTGTTTCTCCTTCTTCATCTTCATCTTCATCTTCATCTTCATCTTCATCATCTTCTTCTTCAGTTTCAGCTGCTTCTCTTTCTTCTGCTTCTTCTGCTTCGTCTCTTCCTCCTCCTTCTTCTCCGGAGATTCCAGTGTTTGTAGCATTCGCTAGCCCTAGTGCTGTTAGGGCCTGGTATGATGCTTTTGGAGGGAAATTTTCTGCCGTGTGTATTGGGCCTAGCACTGGTAACGAGGCTCGTAGGCTGAGCTTTGAGCGTGTTTTTGAAGCTGAAAAACCAGGCATGAGCTTTCTGATTAAGAAGCTCATCGATCTACTGTTGAAAAATGAGGAGGGAGATTATTAGGAAGCTTTAAATGAAGCAGAAAACGTCATTTCAGAGGATTTTTTTGAGCGAATTTCCCGCAAAAATTGGTAGTTTGTGTGTGGAATGAGCTCTAATTTGATTCAGTTGTGGATTTCTGTGGAAGTTTAGAAGATGGTGCACACAGACATGCAGTGGATCAGACGCACACGCAGGGGAGCATAAAGGCAGGAGAGCATAAAATTATGCACACCTGCGCACACACACTATTAAAGGCAGCATTGATTGCGCATACACACACACTTATACAGGAAAAGTTCCCCTACAAACAAACTCACAAGCAGACATACACACACACGCTGGCACATATACAGGCAGCATTGATCTACACTCATGCACACAAGCAGTTATACACACACACATCAATACCATCTCATACAGGCAACACTCAAATACCCACGCACACAAGCAGATACACGCACACAGATTGATACCATCACATACAGGCAACATTCACGCACACACACACTTACTCGCAGAATAACATACAGCCAACATTCATGTGTACACACACCACCACATACGCACACACGGCTCCCACACACATATGTAGGATTCTCATTCTCCTCTTATTCTTTAAAGAGGAATATCTACCAGTTTTCCTATGTTTAACTATACTCTTTGTGACTGTAGTTTTCCCATTCATTTGCTGCTGCACACACGATGAATAGGAGAAAATTGAGAGAGAGATGAGGCTAATGATGAAGATGAGTACGACGAAGATATCTCTAATAAGAAAAAAACAGAGATTCCTACTTTTTCTTTCTTTTTCCAGACATTTTCTCTATTAATCCAAGAAGCAGTTGATGTGTGTGTGGATGGCGTATTGTGTGTGTGCAGAGAGAAGACAGTAGTTTTTATAGGTTTATATGGAGAGGAGTAGTCTTTAGCCAGTAGGAAGACAAGATCAACAATTTAAAGCTCCAAAATTGATGGTGAAAAACTAAGGAAAAAATCCTTATCGCTTCGTGTGTGTGAGGTGAATTACTATTGTGCGTGAGTTGAATTGCTGGTGCGCTTCTGTGCAGACGGAAGAGTGTGCGCACACACACACACTCCTTCGTCTGCACCTGATGATTTGTGGGGTATTGAGAAGGAGGCTTTAGGAGACTTTTCCCTATATAGAATGCCGGGTATATAAAGAATCATACGGATGCACATGTACAAATACTGTTGTGGAGAGGCATCTGCGCACACTGGTAGGCTTAAGCACAAGCCTAGGGGAGTACAGGCACACTAGCTCACACACACTCAAATATGCGCACACTGTTTCAATTGTTGCCGGCAAACACCTATACACACACGGAGAGAGATATCTGCACACACACGCATAGAGGCTAGTGGGATATAACTGTAATGAGAAACATTAAGCCTCTGACGTGCTATGCAGTGGCATCAAATAGTTGAAGGAATAACTATGTGTGTGTACGTGTGTGTATGGGTCATAGCCTGTTCTACAAGCTCTGCAAATGCTATTGGAAAGATTAGATTAGCTTCTTTCGAAAGGGCATTCGAAATCTTCATCCCCTAGATAGAGCAAATATGCACACACACACACACGCGCACACGAACACATGTTTCGCAAGAAAAAAAGTGCTTATGCATAACGAATTCTCATACACAGATAGGCAGACACGCGCACAAGTACACTGTAACATGAGCACAGCGCACACGAAATAAACATACAATATACGACAGACACACGTACAAACACACATACACACTCTTTGACTATATCAACTAGTGATGAGTGCTACAATAATAGTTCCTGTAAGTAGTTATAGCTTCCTCCACACCCTGCACACAGAAACATATCCATACGCACGCAGACGCACACACCCCCACACACACACACGAACATACGTATACGTGTGCTCACGCACACATCCCCGTGGACACACGCATGTTCGGGTGAACTAGCACACACATGATCGTACTAGCAGATGCACACACACACGCATCACATTTCGTCTCCCCGCTGCTCTCGTATTCCGATGCAGGCGGCCATCTCTTGGATTAGAAGACATCTGCGACTGACAGGCCAATAATAGGCGATAACCTATCATCATATCATTTATATGTAGAAGGCTGAGGAGTATTAACACATAGACAGGTAATCAAAAACAGGGCAAATATACATGTAATCTCTCTTTTCCTTTGTCTTGCCTCATTTTCTTCTTCATCTTCATAATCTTCGTCTTCATCATCGTTGTCTTCAGTCTCTACTTCCTCTTCATCTTCATCTTTGTCTTCAGTCTCTACTTCATCTTCATCCTCTACTTCCTGTTCGTCACTGTCTTCTTCATTTTCATCTTCTTCGCGATATTTCGAGGTAATAGGGGTGAATTATGTATATTTTTGAAAAAACGACTTTTTATGTGTTTTTTCAATTTGAAAATACCAGAGCAAGATGAGGAGCAGGAGGTGTGTGAATGAGAGCTAATTGAATGAAATTGATGGAATTTGTGTGTTTGTGTGGATGTTTTTGAATATGAAGAAGTTGAAGATGATGATGGGGATGAAGATGAAGATGCTGAATATGATGATGAGAGTATTGTCAAAGAGGTAAAAGTTTGAAGATGTTCAGAATGTTATCATCTTATACGTTTTTTTTTATTATTTTTTCTCTTTTTTTAAGTGCTGCTACTGTGGGATTTTCTGCTTCAAAGTTCAGTAAAAGCAGGCGAATTATTTCTCTTCGATTTTGTGTGTTGGCCTCTATGTGTGCACACGTTATAACAGGAAGAATACGATGATGAAATTGGTTTTTCTGATGATTTTGTAAAGTATAATATCCCTGTAGAAGATTCAGTTTTTGCTGTTTTTTTGTGATTTTACTCAAAAATATGCTTTTTTTTGCGATTTCTGTGCGCAGTGAATGCGTTTGTCTTCGGAATGCCTTGCAGTAGATGTGAGCGCCGCTTGCTAAAGCTTGCGACTCCGGATGTTCGCCAAGGTTGTGTATGTTGGGTTGTGTGTGTTGAGTTTGAGGGTGTGCATTTCACTTGATACATACCTCTCTCTGCATATCTTCAGTTTTATGTGCTTAAGTCTATAGTATGATGTGTGTAATGATTTTTCTCTGATTTTGCGTGTGTGTGTGCGTTTCAGTGTATGTACAGCGTATTGTAAATCTTCACATGCGGTACTTGTGTGTATGAAATATCTCGATAGGTGCATCTCGAGCTGTTGGATCCAACAAGCTGGTGGAGAAGAGTTCGTATAAAAATAAGTAAGTTAAAAAGGTAGCGATTACACACACGCGGTAGGTGAACCGTAGTATGAGCCAATCTGATAGGTTGTGAACAAAATAATGGCTATTCCACACACACAGATTCAAGTGCTAGACTTTAGCAAAGAGCTGAATGTTGGGTTTTTAGATATCAATGTGTTTCAATGCGAGCGTCTGACCTTTTTATGTGCTCGTGTGTGTGCAGACTCGTATAACCTCCTGTGTGTGTGCATACTCATATGACCACCCAATTGTGTATGTATATTTGCGTCTGTGTGTATGCGTATGTGTGTGCCTTTAGCGCTACTGAGTTGCATTCTATTGCTCTACTTCTTGTGTATTCGCTTTACTTACTGGCAGAGCTTGTAATACCCTCCACCCCCCCTCTCTCTAGGCTGCAGCCGTTAGGCGCCAAGTGTGAAATCTGCAAAATCCCATTGCATATGAAGGGGAAGTACTGCTCAGGCTGGTGTGTGTGCATGCTGCGATAATAGAAGGAATATGGTGTACATGCACAGAGTCTAATGTATTTTTAATAGTGGGTTTAAAGGAAATTTGAGATGTATGTACACCACTAGGAGTGGGCATTGTGTGTATTGGTTCAGTGTGTACCTGCATTTTTTCTGTGTGTGCGTGTATTGGTTCTACGTGTGTATTGGTACTGTCTGTGTATCGCCCCTGTGTGTGCGCTTTCATTGCCCCTCTGTTTTTGCGTGTGCCGCGGCTCAGTGAGTATACTAGCTCTCTGTTAGGTATGTATTTGATAAGCTCTTCCGAGCGCCTCTTCAGGTGTGTGTGCGTGTTGCATAGCGTTATTGTTATTCACTGCTGCTATGCTTTTAATACTTCCTATTCAGCGCTCACAAACAAGGACGCTGCTGGATGTGTGGGAAGAAGATCGTTGATGTTTCCAGTCATAACATGTCGCTGGTTTAGTGTGTGTGTGCTAAAAATCTGGAGAACTGAAATTTTGTGTGTATGTACGTGTGTGTGTGCAGCATCGCTTTTCGTATGGGAGATAACAACAGTGTATTAGAGCTTAGCTTTTTTTGAGCAGGCTTTTTATGAGTGTGAGTTAACGTGCAAGAATTGAGTGATGTACTTGTACGCAGTTGCTTGAGCATACTAAGGTATGAATCCGTGTGTGTGTGTGTGTGTGTGTGTGTGCGTGTAGGTATGATTCTTGTGTTTAGATGTTCATAACTTCAGCCTTTCCCCTCAGAATTTTGTAAGAATAATGCGAAGCGTATTCACTCAGTGGGAAGAGTAATTTCCTGCTTTTATACGTGACGAAGATGCTTCTAATCAAATTGGGTTTCTATGAGGGATACTGTGTGTGTGTGGTGATTTGGGATGTCTGTATGCATTGCTTTCAGGCAGCTATCATATAAGTGAGCCTCACGGCGATTCGAGTGTTTGGTACATCAATCGTATGCTATGTATGTGATTGGCTATGTGTGGCTACTTGTGTGTGTGTGTGTGCATTTCATGTGGGCGTGAATCTCTGTCCCTGGTTTCACCTGTATCTGCGCAACCAACATATGTGCGTGTGCGTCTAATATGAGCTTTTATCTGTGTGCATCGTTTCACTTGCGTGTCCTCCACCAAATATGTGTGTGCACTGCCACTGCATGTGCGCTTCATGTGTGTGTGCGCACCCAATATGTGTGTGTTTCCATCTTGGGGGTGCATCAATGCATCTGCTATCATAGTGAACCTCGGTGTGTGCGCAATGGTTAGCCACCTATATCTTTCAGAGGAATCCTTTGTGTGCATGAGTTTATGCAATTGCTGTGTGTGCGACGTTAGTTGCCTCTTTCCTGCTTTTTGGTGTATGTGTGCAGTGTACTGTACGTACACTCATTCCTTTGGGTAGCCCGGGGATCTATAAGTGAAGCCTGTTTATACCGTGTGTTCGGGTGATAAGTAAGCCATCAAGCTCATGAGCTTTCAATGGAGGCAGCTATGCGTATGCCACTGCTTGTCTTCGGCATACTTGCCCGCACACACGATCACCTCCATACTTTGAGATGCTTCAGCAAAGTATTATAGGCAGCTGAAGAATACTATAATCCCCAAAGAGGTGTTCTTTGTGTTTAAGCGTTGAGAGAAGCACGCGCAGGAACATCCAAGAAATAGGCACATACACACACAGAGATAGACACACACAAATTGATAGACGGAAAGATACGCAGAACTAACAAACATGTACACGCAGTCATAATCAAGAGATACACAGATGTATACTCTCACATAGATACACACAAAAACGAATGCACAAAAAAATGCACTTTCCAGCACATGCACACACACAAACACACGCAGATACGCACACACACCCCTTCGTAGATGCACTCATGATATTGCTGAAGATACCACCATTCAACCTATTAATAGTATTGAAATACGAGGAAAATGAACAAAAATGCAAGCCTCTCTGCATAGCAAATCACGCTCCTTGATAACACTATTACACACATACGCACACACACCAACACACCCCAACACACACCAACACACAGACATGGACACACCAACACACCCCAACACACACCAAAACACACCAACACACCCCAACACACACCAACACACCCCAACACACACCAACACACCCCAAAACACACCAACACACACCAACACACACCAAAACACACCAACACACACCAACACACCAAAATACACCAACACACACCAACACACACCAACACACACCAACACACACCAACACACACCAACACACCCCAACACACCCCAACACACACCAAAACACACCAACACACACCAACACACACCAAAACACCCCAACACACACCAACACACCCCAACACACACCAACACACACCAACACACACAAAAATACACCAACACACACCAAAACACACCAAAACACCCCAACACACACCAACACACACCAAAACACCCCAACACACACCAACACACCCCAACACACACCAACACACACCAACACACACCAACACACACCAAAANAAAACACACCAAAACACACCAAAACACACCCCAAAACACACCAAAA
Organism: Nephromyces sp. MM_2019; assembly: GCA_015657535.1. Classification (NCBI taxonomy): domain Eukaryota; phylum Apicomplexa; class Aconoidasida; order Nephromycida; genus Nephromyces; species Nephromyces sp. MM_2019. The sequence goes on along the minus strand of JADHZB010001135.1, from coordinate 1,086 downwards.
CACACCAAAACACCCCAACACACACCAACACACCCCAACACACCCCAACACACCCCAACACACACCAACACACACCAAAACACACCAAAACACACCAAAACACACCCCAACACACCCCAAAACACCCCAAAACACACCAACACACACCAAAACACACCAACACACACCAAAACACCCCAACACACCCCAAAACACACCAACACACACCAAAACACCCCAACACACACCAAAACACACCCCAACACACCCCAACACACACCAACACACACCAACACACACCAAAACACCCCAACACACACCAACACACACCAACACACACCAACACACACCAACACACACCAACACACACCAAAACACCCCAAAACACCCCAACACACACCAACACACCCCAACACACCCCAACACACCCCAACACACACCAACACACACCAAAACACCCCAACACACACCAAAACACCCCAACACACACCAAAACACACCAACCGACTCCACACTCCCGCCACACCCCATCCCTCAACTCTCCCACATCATTTATCGGAGTTTCCCTCCCCACCCTCTAGAATCGATTCATGCATCCCGCTAGTATCTTGCTTCCCCCTTTGCTCTGAGAAGCTTTCCTCCTTCCTAACATTACTGCCCTCCTCCTTCCTCCCCTCCTTTTCATTCTTCGCACATAACATACGCACCCCCCTCAGCTGTCGCGCACTAGCTCTCAACAGCTCTGCAAAGTTCTCCCACATTGAAGGCTCCTCCACTACATCACTGAGGTTATCAAAGGAGGAGTATTGCCTCCTCTCATCCCTATCCACCTGCTTAAGCCACGAGTAGATCTGAGCATCGGTTGGCCCAAAGATTGAGAGTATCACAGGAAGAAGAACTATACCATTAAGTATGCCAGAGAGTAAGACTAGGCTGATTGCCTTTAGAAACATCCGCAGAATCTGCTTATCAGAGAAAACAAACATGCTGACTGAGAGGAGGGTGGAAAACAAGCCATGCATTAGGGGGGGGCCCATTAACATGAGGGTTTTATTGATTTTTTCGTCTTTGTTACAGCCACGGCATCTACAGAAGGTGTGGCAGATG
>JADHZB010001133.1:13253-34007 GCA_015657535.1 Nephromyces sp. MM_2019 | reverse complement strand
CTATATCGTCACGCCCCTACCCCCCTCCTAAATTAAGCAAACCTTGAAGATTTACACTACCCCCCTCGGTTAACTTAGAATCTCCCCGCTCCCCTGCTGATCATGTAGTGGCCTGGAGATAGCTCCAACTCCCCCTTCTTCCACCACCCCTCCCCGTAATGACTATTAGACGTTCACCTTGCCCCCCTGGGATGAAGCCTACCTATTTCCTCTTGATAGCTGTGTGTGTGCTCACTGAGTTTAGTACTTCTAGTGCCCTTCTTCCCCCCTCTCCCCTCAACAAAGGCAGCACCACGGAGAGTACCCCATTGGGGAGGTCGCTTCTTGGGCAGCTCATTTTGGGGAGGGCGAGTCTCAAGAAAAGGTTTTCTACCCTTTCCTCCACCCCCCAAAGGCGTGCGACATTCCCTTCTTCACCCCCCACCACCCTAAGACCAGAGATCTTCACTTCCTTCATCCCTGCCCCCCCCAAATCTTCATGCTGTTGGGATAGCTTTCTTAGCAAGGAGGGGGGTGGGGATAGCCATCATCTACTACCAAGCATAAACCCTCGAAGATGCTGGCACACAGCCCACCTATCAGTTAGCCTTAGAGCTATGGATAGGAGGAGTATACGCTACTTTGAAGGTAAGATGTTGTGAGGGTAAAATTGTGTGTGAGGGTGTTTCTGTAATAGTGTGTGTGTGTGCGTGTGAGGGTGAGTGAGGCTGTGCGAGGGTTTGTGAGTATATGTGTGTGAATATGCGTGCATGTGTGTGTCTTTGTGCGTGAGCGTGAGTAGGATATCAGGTTAGTGTGTGAGGGTGAATGGGATGTTAAGCTATCGTTTATGTGTTCCTTGCTGCTGTGCATGTTTATCTATAGCTTTTATGCGCTATGTGTGTGTGGTGTATGCGTATTGTGTGTTATGTGTGCTGGGTCTCAGAAGAAATTTTTTTTTTCTTTTTACTTCTTCCACAGGAGTTCCTATCCCTCCTCCTCCTGATCTACCGTCTCTCCTTCTCTCAGAGCGTATTGTATACTGTGGGACCCCCCTTACTTCCCGGGTTTGAGAATGAATGCATCTTTGTGTGTGTTTCTGTCAGCAGCGGTGTACAGTTGAATTTTGGCGTTTGTGTGTGTAAGCAGGTGTATGCATTTGACACTTGGAGCTTGTGTGTATAAGCAGGTGCATAGTATTTGGGCATTTTTATAGGGGATATTGCTTGTGTGTGTGCAACATTACTTGCAAATATGTGCGTGTGCGAATGTGAGGTTATGTGTGTGTCAATATCTTCATAAGCTTCTTTACCTTTTTTGCTTACACGAAGCTTCCTGCTTCTTATTCTTTATCTTAAGCAGCGGGTTCTACTGCACAGAGGAAAATTCAAACACCCAATTTTACAATTAAGGTTGATTACGCGCACATACACACGCACACACATATTTTATCCCATGATCACCCTATGCACACACACAAGATCATCTTCAGACTTGAATATTCCCCTAAAATCTCTCCTAATCGCTATTTATAAGGCTTTTGAGCTTATCTTCCCTATCTTTCGAAGTGTAAGTACACCCCTTGGCAGCTTATCGCCCGTCTTTCCTTTGCTCTACCATTTTTCGACGCAGTGTGTACACCTATACCCTCGTGTGTGTGGATTTTTCAGGCAGTCTGTAGCCTATATAAGGCTCAGTATGATATACTATTCAGGTTTATGTACGCTGCTTCTCTCCTTTCTTAGGCATCTGAGATTATCATGGCAGAGCTTCTCTTCCTTGAGTTCGAATCTTCAACAGAACCCATAACAATGTACGAGTGTGTGTGTGTGCGTATATTATATGAGTTTGTGCGCTGATATTTGTTTTAATATATTTATGTCCTTAAATCTGTGTGTGTGTGTGTAATGTGTTCGTTTTTGGTCTTATGCGTGTGTTTGATATGTATTTGTGTGTTCTTATGTGTGTATGCAATATCCATATGTGCTTTTTCGTGTATTGCTATAGAATTGCCCTCCGTGTGTTTGAGTCTCGTGATTTCTGCAGCATACTATGAGGTGTACGTACACTCTGAAATGATACTTTTCCCAAATTGAGAGGAAACAACTCTTCTTCTTGTAGGTATATCAATTCTCCAGGCACAGATAATAACCATGGGCAACCCATTGCTTATGAGACTGAGGCATTAGGAATAGTAGACGTGATGAAGTAAGGATTTCCGTATTGTTCCTTTTAAAGATGCTCTATGTATTGGAATACTTGCCTGTTTAGCTATCTTGATGTGCTTGTGTGTGTGGGTATGTATGTGTGTGAGTATGTGCGCGTGTCAGTGGGTGTGTACTTGTGTGCGTTGGTGTGTACTCTAGTGTGTTTCCTGGCTCATAAGAAGGTTCGTATGTATGTGTGGGTGTATATCGGTGTGCAATCTAGTATTTTGGTATCTTCGCCTGCGCTTTCGTGTGTGCGTGCGGATGTGTCTTACCGTATGTGCTGAAGCGAGTTTTCGAGAGTGCAAAAAGCTGTGTGTTGATGTGTGTATACAAGTGATACTTGCGCCGTCCTGTGTGTGTGACCAACTTGCTGTATGTACTATGAACACGAAATATGCACCTATGGTGCATTTCATGTGTGTTATCTTTCGGGGTTGTACTCTTATTTAATTCCTTTTCATCATTTTCATTATCATCTTCAGCTTCATCCTCTTCATCATTTTCATCCTCTTCATCTTCATCCCCTTCACCTTCAGTCTCTCTATCTTTATCATCTTCAACTTCAGTCTCTTCATTTTCATCCTCATCTTCAACTTCGGTCTCTTCATCTTCATCTTCATCCTCTTCATCTTCAGTCTCTTCATCTTCATCCTCATCTTCAACTTCAGTCTCTTCATCTTCATCCTTTTCATCTTCAGTCTCTTCAACTTCGGTCTCTTCATCTTCATCCTCATCTTCAACTTCGGTCTCTTCATCTTCATCTTCATCCTCTTCAACTTCAGTCTCTTCATCTTCATCCTCATCTTCAACTTCAGTCTCTTCATCTTCATCTTCATCCTCTTCATCTTCATCTTCATCCTCATCACCATCATCTGCTCCATCTTCATCTTCAGTTTCTTCATCCTCTTCCTCTTCATCTTAATCCTCTTCGTCATCTTCATCCGTTTCAACTTCAGACTCTTCACCTTCATCCTCTTCTTCATCCTCTTCTCAGCTATATAAAGCCTCCTGTTCACACTATCTGCGTAGGTCAGGTGAGCTAACATATGAAGAAGTAGCTGTGTGTATCTGATGTAAATTGTTCTAAACCTGTGTGTGTGAAAACGGTTGAGTATCTGTAAAGTTGAGGATTTATTAGCTTCTAGAGTGTGTGTTAGTTTTACATAGTATTTCCTCGTGTGCGGATATACACTTTAACACACACACTCTTTAAAACTGCCACCAGAATATCTGCATATCTAGTAAGGGTGAATGAGGGCATAAGCCTGATTGTGGCTTCAGTGTGTGTCTTGTCTTGAGAGGGTATACCTTATCTTCACCTGCCTGTGTAGGATATTGGTGTAGTGTGTGTGAGATATTGGTGTAGTGTGTGTGAGATATTGGTGTAGTGTGTTTGAGATATTGGTGTAGTGTGTTTGAGATATTGGTGTAGTGTTTGTGGGATATTGGTGTAGTGTTTGTGGGATATTGGTGTAGTGTGTTTACGTCATTTTCTAGGTTTCGTATGTGCCTTACTACTGTAGTTAGTTTTTTAGGCTAAAAGTTACTTCTAGTATGTGTGCGTGTGTGAACTGCCGGTTTGATTAGACTTCTCTGTGCGATTTCTATTGTTTCAGTATACGTTTTGCTGTATGCTTTTCTTCGTGTGTGTTTGTTTCTTCGCCCTTGTGTGTATAACCATATATATTTGGAAGCCATACTGATGATACCTTCGTTATATTCTTCTGATACTTTTGTCAGCCATGAGCTTCTCCTTTTCTCTTCATTCTCTTGTGCTGTACATACACCTCTCAGGCATACTACATACTATGAATATACCTCGTTAACATACCACACACTCTACATACACATATACCAGCACACACACAACACACAAGACACACGCATACACGCATACCCAACACAAAACATGCACGACACACAATACGCATGCGCTCTACATAAACACACACCCACAGCAGAGCATGCAAAACCCACACATCAACAACGCAAAACACAAGACCCACACATACACATTATTTCCTCTTTAAAATAGGCTTGCGGAACAGCAGCAATGATTCTAGCAAGCGGAAAAAAGCCTTACAGGTACTCCCTTCCTAACGCTACGATTTTACTGAAGCAATCAGTGGGAGAGATGGAATGTTCTCAAGCATCGGGTACTGTATGTACACTGGCTGAGTAGAATTGCTCCATCTTAACTGTATGAAAAAAGCCTACTCATTTAAAGTAATTTTGAACTAAAAAAGTGCTTAATAAGATTTAATAGTGTGCGTGTGTGTGAGTTTCCACACTGCGCACACACTCAATGTATGCATTAATTTCGCTATGATATAGGCGAAACAGTGTATCGCACACAAACTCTCAGGAAAGTACAAGCGCACACGCCATCGCACGCGCATACAGAGAGATCAGGCCCTTGGAATACGCTGTATCGCACACACACAAAAAAATATACGCACACAAAAATACGCAAACGTAAAAGCAAACGCGTACACAAAAACCAGCCCACACACAAAACCAGCTCACCAAAACACACACGAAATTACACACACGCATACACGCGTGCACACACGTATACAGGCGCACACACGAACATACAGGTACACAGGCGCACGCATACACCCACACACACGCACACACACACATACCCCCAAAGACTGAATAGCACGCATCTGCATCACGCAATAGCATGTAGTAAGATCTGCGCACACACATATAATGGCATTCCTGCTTGCTTATTCATGCTATTTTTTGCAAACACACACACAGATCTCTTGCTTATATAAAGCTCGAAATTCATATATTTGTAGATCACTGTGATAGCCCCTTCAGATTTAGATTTTGGGGGTACTTACACTCGTCGTCATTCTAATGAGATGGCGTGTATGTGTCGAGCTTTCTGATGACTTTTGAAGCGACTTGGTTCACTTCATCCTTTTGCTCACAGATATTGCCCTTGGAGCTAAAGAGAAGCTGAAGATGTTGAATCATATCATCTCTATCATTGCCAAGGTATAAGCTTCTCTTGCAGGAGTTTCACACACATACTGGGAATTTTTCGCATCCATTGGGAGTTTCGCACACATTGGGTGTGTCACACACACTCAAATACTATGACACCAACTCTCACTAGAATATAAGCAAACACACACACACCTACTTTGTATCAGCACTAAGGCTTACTTTTCTATTCGCTTTATAGGCCTCGTCAAGGAGTGTAGATACAGTGAAGAAGGATATTCAGAGAAGCCGCTATATGAATGCTGAGGTAGGGAGAAAAGGTTGTGTGTTAAGTTGGTGTGTTGCTTCAGACTCAGGCAAGCCTAGAAAGCTGCTGGGGCTCTTTGATGGTATATAACTTCAAAATTTCCCTTCTATATGATAGCTATGAAGCCCTGACGCACACACACACCCATATATGAATTCATGCACACCCACACATCCACACACCCAGACACGCACGCACACACACACGCACACATACCCACATACATCCGCACACACACACGCACACACACACCTCCTGCACGTCTATCACAGGAAGCTTTAGCCTATGGATTAATTGATAAGATGATTTCCCCCACTTCAAAGCCTTCAACTACATTAACTGCCTCAGAAGATGAAGACGAAGGCTATCCCCCCAGGCAGAAGCTGCTGGGGGGTTTCCCAAGCCTCGGAATGGAGGGTTTGACGAAGTTCAAATCTCCATATTCTGAGCAAAATGGGGGCCCCCCTCGAGAGCAGCCTAAGGTAGAACCAAATTAGTGCTTTAAGGAGGGGATTTGAAGCATCTCATTGTCAATGAGATACACACAAACACACAGATGCAAACAGATTTAATCATACAGAGAGAGAAAGACACCGATATAATCACACACACAGACACACACACATGCACACATACACACACACAGAGATACACAGACACACACACAGAGATACACAAATACACACACATACACACACACATACACACACACACATATACACACACACATACACACACACACAGACACACATCCTTATTGATTATTTTTTCTAGCGCATAGTCGTCTAAAAGGTTGTGTGTGCAGCTTTTTAGATGGTGTTAGAGTGAACTTTAGAGGATGAGGAGGGAGCTCGGCATTTATCCAAATTTTTCAATGCTTTTTTGTGGTTTTATTGCTGCTTTCTGCTGTAGAATCAGTGCAATATAACGTAGTTTTATGGGAGAAATGTCAAAGATATAAGAGAGCTTCATCCCACCGCGAAAAGATACGCACACACACACATACTCAGGTGGAAACACACACACAGATAAGTGCACACATACAAAAATACGCATACATATATACACACACATGAATACTCACATGCAGACACAAATACACTCGCACACGAATACACCCCAATACTAGCAAGTGCACACACACTGTGCTAAGAACACACTTACATATAATAAAGGGAATCCAAAGATGTAGAGCCTTGCTCTGAGACTAAGCTCCTCACAAAGCTTGCAGATAAAGCAGTGTATATACACTGCCTCATGAAAAGCATATAAGGGATTAGTTTGTGTGTGTGTTTGCTGGATAAACTTTGAAGCATACAATCCAATGGAAAGACAAGGGCCAGGGCGAACACTTTGCGAGGTTTAGTTGAAATCAACTTCAATGTTTTGTGCGAGGACTGCTCTTGGCTTATGAAGAACTGATTCATTACTGGGTGTGTCTTTTCCGTGTGTGTTGGGCTGCTTTTTATTGTGGAGGTAATCCTTCAGTGTGTAGTTGAGCTAATCCTCTAGTGTGTCTTTGAGCTACTCTTGTAGTGTATTTTTGTAGCTTCTCCCCCCCTCAGTGTAGACTCATCTGTCACTTGGGCGTACGCGCATGTGTCTGCTCATTTTGCGACCCCATATAAGATAAGAATCTTTCATACACACACACACACTAATAAAACTTCAATTTTTCAGAGAGTTAAGCTAATCCGAGTACATTATATCTTGTGTGTGTAAAAGTACTGCATCATCTCCAGTAAGCAGCGGTATGTGTGCCGATGCTGTAATGAAGAGGAAGAGCTTCGTCTATTCACCTGCTGCTGCTCAGAAAGGGGCTCATCTTGTCTTACTGCATGGAAACTAGGGCTATTGATAAAACGTAGCGTTTTTGCGACAACAAAAAACACCCAGAGACACACACACATACACGCACACACATGCACATAGACATACACACACACCTGGAGCCCCTATGGAAACATAACAACGGATGTAGTGCTACAACACAAACACACATGTAGGCTTCGTGCTCACACTAATGGGGTGCTCTAAACAAACACATGAATCTGGCGCCGCTATATGCACACGCATACGAAACACGTAGGGCAATTACACCAACGAGTCCTCGCAAACCGTACGCAAACAAAAACCTCCACGAGCCCTACGCACACAAACCCCCAGGACGCCCCCCACACACACAAACCACGAACACCGCACACACGAATCGTCACAAACTTCCACGCTACTCCCGCACGCACACAAAACCCCCGACACACACTACACACTTACCGAGCACACGCACCCACATTAAGCCCCCGCCAAACACACACACCCCCTACACCACCCACATTAACCCATCCCCCCACACACACACTGAAGACATACGCAACGCCCACATTACCTACCGACTCAAACACCGAAAACCTCTCATCAGCCCCCCTCACACACAAGTTTTTGCTCTCTACAGAAGCTCACCCTCTTCATCCTCTTCTTTCCACACACTTCATCGAGTTTCCCTATCACACACACACACTTTACGTTTTTCTCTCTAACTTTCGCTAGTTTCCTATTTCTTCTTCCTCTTCCTCTTCTTTTGCTGCTGCTTCTCCCTCTTCCTCTTCCTCTTCCTCTTTTTCTCCTACTTCCCCCCCCTCTTCTTGCGGTTTTGTCGCAAAATTCAAACACATTCCGCTGTTTTTTGATATTTTCTTTGAATTTAGTTGTTTGTTTGCTTCTTCTTCATAAAATGTCTGTTTCTTCCTCGTAAATACTGCGCCTTCTACGTAAGTAGTTTGGGCTACACATTCCTCAAAACAGCTGCTTTTATCGCTTCATTTTGGAAGTTTATTTTTGGGGTTTTTGCGGTGTTTTTCCTCGCTTTTCACTTTAAAAGCGCAGAATTTGAGTGTTTCTTTAGAAAATTATTTAAAGCAGAATAAAGAGTAAAAAAAGATAAGATTTAGACGTTTTCTTGCGTCTTCAAGCTGTTTTCTGGTTTTTTCTCCTCTTGCTGGAGCAATCGCATTGATGTTTTCTTTCTAGGAGTCGCAGCATCTCAGTGGGAGGCCAAAGCGCGATATAATCAACGTAATTTCTTTATGCTGAGTGTTTTGATGTTTTTTGAGTGAAGATATCTTCCTTTTGGCGGTGTGTGATTTGTTGCTCATCTTCATGACTTGGTGGTGTTTTTTGGCTGTGTGTGTGTGGTTTGTTGCTCACCTTCTTCTCCCTTATTTTTGATGAAAAAATCTCTTTAAAATACTTTCTCTCTAATGAGAGATATCTTTTGCAAACAGGCTGGCTGATAGTTTTGTGTGTTGAATTCCTTTACTTTTCATCTCTGCATCTGCTGGGAAGAAAAGCTTATCATATCGCTAAAATCCTCCAAGCTAACTCCTCTCCCTCTTATAAGCATATATTTGCTCCTTGGAGGAGGTCACCTACCCCCTTCTCCACGGATAGCCCCCCATTGACCCCCCACCCCCATTTTTATCACTCCCCTTATATACAGATTCCCCCCCTCTTATTATACATATATTTTCATCCCTCCCACGCTCCCCTATCACCCCCCCATCACCTCCCCTCCTTTCTCTCCCCCCAGACCCCCCCCTCAAGGCACCACGATGACGCCCACCACACAGACCCCCCTCACAGATGCATCTTCCTCAGCCCTTCCTCCATCCGGTGTAAGTGGGAGTGGAGATTTTCACTACGATTTCATCCTCTTTGAATCAGCAGCTGGTTACTCCATCTTCAAGGTAAATCAATGGGAAAAGATTGGCGGAAACTCTTCTTTGGGGGGTTTTGCCTTTGAAGCAGAGGGTGGTGGGGGGGGAATCTACTCAAAGAACGAATATAGTAGCCCAGCAGTGGAGTCTGATCGGTTTTCTGAGGCTCTTTCCTTCGTAGCTTTCCACCCCTTCAAGAATGCAGAGGAAGCTCTGGCAAATATGATGGGGATAAGCACTGGAGAAGCTACCCCCACTCTCACCACCTTCTTGGAGACAAATCTTCCTAGTGGTGGAGGATTGCTTTCTGCCGATGAAGAAGGAAGAAAAAAGGGGAAAAAAACGAAAAAAGACGTTCTCTCTGCTGAAAAAGCTGCTTCAGGAAGGAAAGTGTCTTCATTGGGAGTAGCTGATCCTCTTCTAGCCAAGTCTCTGGCAGCTGCTAGCAACAAGTTTAGTGTGCACTTCAATTCGAGCCTGGTTGATGTCTTTAGAGCCTGTCGATCACACATTGAGAAGGTGGTGAAGATTAGCGATACAATGAAGCTGCCTGTTTTTCAAGTTGGATTGGGGCACAGGTTTGGCGTGGGAAAGGTTGGGAGTGTGTGTATGTTTGCGTTTGTATGTGTGTGTGTGTGTGTGTACTTGCAAATGTGTGTGTGTGTGTGTGTACTTGCAAATGTGTGTGTGTGTGTGTGTACTTGCAAATGTGTGTGTGTGCACTCTGATCAACCCCCTGGAATCCTTCCAATCTCTCTCAGCTACTCAAGGAAGAAGATTCAATTCGATCCTAATCGTCAGGATAAGTCAATTATGCAGTCGATAGCTCTGATTGATAGTTTAGACAAAAACATCAATCGCTTCGCTCTTCGTCTGAGGGAGTGGTATTCTTGGCATTTTCCTGAGCTTGGAAAGATACTGAGTGATCATCTTCAATTTTGTGCTGCCGTCAGTGTTATAGGAGATAGGTAAGATTCTGTGTGTGTTGGTGTGTGTGTTTTGGTGTGCGTGTGTTGGTGTGTCTCTTTGTTGGTATGCGTGTGTTGGTGTGCCGGTGTGTATATTGGTGTGCGAGTTGGTGTGTGTATTTTGATGTGCGTGTGTTGGTGTGTCTCTTTGTTGGAGTGCGTTTGTTGGTGTGTGCATGTTGGTCTGCGTGTGTTGGTGTGTGTGTTGTTTTCCTTTCTTCCTTTCTGGTGTGTGTCGGCATGTGTGGATGTTTGTCGGTGTTTCTGTGTCTTCATTTCCTTCTACGTGTATGGCTTCACTTGTGTGCCATCTGTATGTGTGCCTTCACTTAACAATGTATGCCTTCACCTACCAATATACACCCCCCCCTCACCCCCAGATCAACCGCCACCCCCCTCCCCACTGCGTCACTCCTGGAGGTTCTCTACTCCCAAGACCTCGTAGATCAGATTGAAGAAGCCAGCAAACACTCCTTCGGGCAGGAGATCACCCCCCAGGACTTCCTAAACATCAGAAGCTTCGCTGAGCAGGTGGTTCGACTGTACAGACAGCGAGAGCATCTCATCTCCTTCCTCTCCTCCAAGCTAGAGACAGTCTCTCCTAACCTCCAAGCCCTTCTTGGAGATGTCCTAGCAGCTCGTCTAATCAGCCATGCTGGCTCTCTAGTTAGCTTAGCAAAATACCCCTCTTCTACTATACAAATACTAGGGGCTGAGAAGGCTTTGTTTAGAGCTTTGAAGAGCAAAGGCAACACGCCAAAGTATGGGCTGCTGTTTCAGAGTACCTTCATAGGTCAAGCGAAGAAGGGGGAAAAGGGGAGGATTTCGAGGTATCTGGCGAATAAATGCTCTTTAGCGGCTCGTATTGATAGTTTCAGGGGGGAAGGAATTGATGGAACTTTTGGGGGAAAGATGAAGGAGCAGATTGTCAATCGCCTGGGGGGTGGAGGTGGGGGGAGTGTGAAAAGGAGGAGGAATATCGATGTTATGAGGGAGGCTATACGGGTGAGTGGGGAGTGGGGGGAGGGGAGTAATATCTTGGGGAGAGTGATATCTTAGGGGGAGTGAAGTATAGTTAGTAGTAAAATGTAGGAGGGATGTTTTAAGTGGAATGAAGTGGGGGGCGTTTGAGGGCGGGAATTTGAGCTGTAGTATATGTGGGGAGGTTGTGACATGTGCTGTGTGCATGTCTTGTCGCTGGAGCGAGATTCATCAGCAGTGTGTGTCTGAAGTGTCAAATGGGCATTTCATGCTGTGTGTGGAGGTTGGGGGAAGGTGAGAGAAGTATACATGTGTATACACGCGGGATATATACTGACTGTACGTACACCACGCACCCTGCACTAACTGTGGAGTTTCCTTCTTTTTGGTAACGGGTGCTACCCAACCTTGATACAATGCACACACACTCACATGTACAGGCAGGCGCGTGCACACTCCTATACACAGCTACGCATATACGTACCAAACTCGCACATCTAAAAAGACACACACACCCTAATATGAGTTTTTTTATCAGGAAGATGAAGCTCGCGTATCAAAGTTGAAGCAGGGAAACGAACTGTTGGATGGTATAGAATCCACTGAATTGAAGAAAAAGAAGAAGAAACAGAATGAGAAAGAAGAAACAAAGAAGAAGAAGAAGGTGGTGGTGGAAGATGAGGGTGAAGACAGCAAGAAGGAGAAAAAATCATCAAAAAGTGAGGATTCTGCAGAAGTTTCTGGGAAGAAGAGGAAGTTAGTTGATATAGAAGGCTCCTCTTCAAAGGCTGTTGAAAGCACCACTTTAGCTTCTCCACAAAGTAATGCGAGTGAACTTGCAAGTATACCGAAGAAGAAGAAGAAGAAGCAGCAGGAAGTGTAGACAAAAACATATAAAGTAGGGATATTTTGTATTGTGAAAGCTTCTAAAATCATTGGCTGAGCAAAATTGGTAAAAGAGGTGTGTTTGGTGTTTGTACATCGTCTTGAAGATGAAAAAGAGGCGATTTTACACGTCTTTCAGAGTGTGTATGTGCAGATCTCTGTGTGAATGAAAGATTATAGCGTATGCATAGCAGCTTATAGGGTTCACTAGCCAAAGTTTGGGAGGTCTTGGGTGGTATGTGTGTGTGTGTAGTTGTCTGTATGAGCGAGGGTGCCTATAGCGTGCACGTTGAAGTGTAAAGGGTACACTAGCCAAAGGTAAAGAGATTTTGGTTGGTGTACACTTATGTGTGTGTGTGTGTGCGTGTATGTGTGCTCGTGAATCTGTATGCCTGGTGTGCGTTGGGGCGCCAGGGTGCGTGAATGTGTGAGTCTGCGTGCGTGGGTGTTACATTGTGTATCAATGCGTGTGTGTCTGGGTGTGTGTAAACGCGTGTGTGGTTTTATCAGTGTGTGTGCTTGAATATCTGGTGGTGTATATTTTTGTGGTGTATCTATGCGAATGCTTGAGTCATGAATGTGTATGCCTGAGCATGCTTGTGTGTGCCTGACTGTGTTGTACTGACATTGTGTGTATGCAAACTTGTGCATGTGTGTGAGGGCTTATGTAACACTGAAGCTACTCAGTCCTCATCCACACTGGCTGAAGGGTTTTCATAACATATTCTTTCAATCCCTCTCTGATGCGTGCGATTGCGAATCTGCTAGTTGCGTGAGGGTATGACTTCCACCGAGCTAGGAGAGCGACAAGTTCGAAGAGGGCGGGTGTACTTACACCCACTACTTGCCATCTAGGAATATGCAATACGTTTAGCTTCCCTAACTTTGTTAGTTTCCTCCGCTTCCCTACCTACCCCAACTTCTCTAGCTTCCTCAACTTCACAGTGGAAGTTCAGCAATACGCACACAGCAACGAATTTATGCTTCCGCTTTAGATTTTCACACACAAGGCGGAAAGACGGGGAAATGTTTGTATGAGAGTATAGTTGCTTTAGAGAGGATGCACTGTAGAAGGAAGGATGGAATCAGGGATCTGTTGACTATACCTAACGAGCCACACCCATCGAGCATGATGAATGAAGCTTAAACACACTACATCAGCGACTCAATCTGTCGGAAGCAAATATACTGGGTGTACATACACCCCTCCCAAAGTTGTTATGAAAGCTGTTCACTAGCATTTTATTTGCTGCTGTGTTTCTGGCAAAACCCCCTCCACATACTGAAAGCTAGTATTTCATTGTTAAATCATTGTATTACGGCTTATGAGAGTGAGGATAGCTTTTCAAAGAAAATCTTCAAACCTAGGGTTGCACACACACCTCCACGAAAGAGAGATAAACTGTAGGCAGCAATTGCAGTGTATAAAACACTCGAGACTCCTCGATGAGTGTGTAAGACGAGTTAGTGTGTAGAGCTGTAGTACTGGGGGCCTAAGCAACTCACTCAAATGGTGGGGATACACACCACGAGCATATATACGCACACACACTCATTGTGGTATGCACGTCATGGTGCATGCACAATAGGTGGGTGTAAGTACACTCCGGGTGGGTGCACATACACCCCCCCCCAGATTACCTCCACCCCCCCACGTCAGCTCCAAACCCTCCACATTGCCCCCTCCCCTTTCGGCTTTACGTCCGCTCCCCCCGACTACACCTGCACCCCCCCCAACTACACCTCCACCCCCTCCCCCCTCATTATACCTCCAGTCCCCCATCATACACACACCGATCAACTTCTCCACAAATAGCTGAACTATTCGCACAAGCACACAAACAACGAAGCAGCGCCAACTACTGACGTGCAGAGAAATATGCCCCCCACTTGTGTATGCTACAGAATACAATCAGAAGAGAGAAGCACACACACACACACACACACTCGTGTGGCTCTGCTTTAAAAGTATTCCTACCCACATACCGTTAAAAAGAGGTCTTTCGCATCATCTAGCCTTGAAATCACACGCTAACTAGAAAGCTACTTACTGCATGCAAAACCTACCCAGTTGCTTGAATCAACGTACAAAAAGATCTAAGCAGCACACACATAAACTCCCACACAGGCACGCACACACACCAAGTAAACCCACTGAAGACATTCTTAATAAGAAGCCGACTTCGTATCATTAAGACTAGTTATTTGTGCCCATCAGCCAGCGAAGGAACACACACACAGACCTACAAAATCATGCAATAGAACGGGCCTCATGTTGGAGTGTGCTTACACCCAAGACCTACCACAAAGAACTTAAAGGTGAAGCAAGCTTAAGGGCATTCAGAAGCGGAGATAAGCGTACGATAATGCGCAAGGCGCACTCTCTAGATGATTGCTACTTCGATATCTTTCTAGACACTTGAAGATATGAATACACACATAGTAATTTGAGAGCGGTGGGGTGGAGGGGGGGAGGAAGGCGAAAGATGAAAATGAAGCTGATAGCGAAGACGAAGATGATCAAGCCAAAGATGCAGAAAAAGACGAAGATGAAGATAATGAAGAAGATGATGAAGACGATCAAGATAAAAACTAAAAATACAAAAAAAACAAACACAAAACATCAAGAACTGCATTGAAAAGCGCAAGCATCTGAAGCCGCAATTAACACACACACGTAAAACAGGAAGAAATAAAGTCAATTATCTCAGGAAGGAACCCCTTTGGCCTTTTCCACTGAGCAACTTCCATTCTGTGAAATCTTCACACACAGTGCTCTCCTATAGTTACACGAATTTCGGTTTTTATTCCTGTACGCACACTCTCGAAGCGAATCCGATAGTGTTTAACAACATGCACACACACTTTTCTATGTGCTCTTTGCTACAAGCTTGAGTTCACTCTTTGAAGCCTTCCTGATACTTTCCTCATACCACAGCATTGGGAAGAGCTGATTGCCTTCAAGCACACTCTTGCCCTGATCTCTGTAATGAGGAGAACCTGGCCAACCTGATACGCCTGGTAGAACAGCCAGCATGCTTGCCTCAAAATCGCCCATATCCACAACCTAGAGAAGATGGGGGGGAGAGTGGGAGGGTATCAGGGGGGGGGGGTGTTTGTGAGGGGCTAATGCTTAGATAAAGACTAGTTCTAAAACACACATAAAGTAGAAAAAATGATAATGTGCTGCTACAAAGCAAACAATTGGATTATCCCGGTGTAGTGCTATCACACAGATACAGTGAAGGGCATAAGCTTAAGAGGGTATCCATGGACACACGCAGACATATCTCTAAGCAGTCGAGTACTTTTATGTACACACACAGTAACGTTCACTAAATAAAAGCCTATGAAAAAATATGAGTTCCCTCAAGAGACAAGCGATGGCAGTAAAGGCAGATGATTGCCCAACTAAGCAGCTAAACACACACACTGATTGAGCTTTCTTTGGCAGATTACTCTTGTTTCTCTGCTTCATCTTTCTCAATTTCATCATCTTCTACCTCCTCTTAATCTTCATCCTCTTCTTACCATTCTCGTTGAAGGCCCCACAAAACTCCGTTCCAGTGCACGCTGGTGATCTGCAATCGTAGCATCTGCAAGGCAAATAAGAGATTTATGTGTGTGTGTGTGTGTGTGTGTATACAAACACAATATTTATAGTAAAAGCCTAGCACATACACACAAGGCCAATAGAAGTTTAGCACACACAGGCATGCAACACTAGTACAAGTTTAGCACACACACACACAAGTCTAGCGGATTCCTAGCACACACACACACACACACAAGATATGATTAATTTACCATATGGAACTATGCGAACGGGAGAGAGAGTACCAAAGTTTCCACCTCTCCTTATGGGCCCAATATTGTAGATCTCCCTGAAGGAAGCAGCGAATCAGCTAGAACGTGTATATACACTAGCTTGGCTGCTTAGTTACACACACAGTAAGCAGAAGTCACTTACAGGTGTCGGGCTGCACACATCCACACATTGAGCTGCACAATCACATGAAGCAACGCATATAAACAGGAGATGCACACACCTCAAAAGAGGAGCACCCTCAGAAATGGAGCTTGTAAAGTATGTCTGCCTCACGGCCATCCAATCTACTTTTATCGACTTCCTTCCAGTTATCTTCTCCACATACTTTAGAGACTGCAAAAAGCAAAAGATGAAGATGAAGATAATGAGGATGATGAGGATAAAGAAGAGGATGAAGACGAAGATGATGATGATGAGGACGATGAGGACGATGAGGATGATGAGGATGTTGATGATGATGATGAAGATAATGAAGATGAAGATGATGAAGATGATGAAGATGAAGATGATGATGAAGACGAAGATACAGAAGATGAGGATGATGAAGATGAAGATGATGAAGATGATGAAGATGAAGATGATGAGGATGATGAAGATGAAGATGATGAAGATGATGAAGATGAGGACAATGAGGACGATGATGATGTTGATGATGTTGATGATGATGATGAAGACGAAGATACAGAAGATGATGATGATGAAGATGAAGATGAAGATGAAGATGAAGATGAGGATGAGGATGAAGAAGATGAGGATGAAGAAGATGACGATGAAGAAGATGACGATGAAGAAGAAGACCATGAAGAAGAAGATAAAGATGAAGATGAAGAGATGACGATGAAGAAGAAGATAAAGATGAAGAAGATGACGATGAAGAAGAAGAAGATAAAGAGATGACGATGAAGATGATGAAGATGAAGATGATGAAGATGAAGATGATGAAGATGAGGACGATGAGGACGATGAGGACGATGAGGATGATGAAGATGAGGACGATGAGGATGATGAAGATGAGGACGATGAGGATGTTGATGATGTTGATGATGATGATGAAGATGATGATGATGACGAAGATACAGAAGATGAGGATGATGAAGATGAAGATGATGAAGATGATGAAGATGAAGATGATGAAGATGAAGATGATGAGGATGATGAGGATGTTGATGATGATGAAGATGATGATGAAGATGAAGATGAAGATGAGGATGAGGATGATGATAATAAATATGATGATGAAGATGTTGAAGATGAAGATGTTGAGGATGAGGATGAGTACAAAAAAGTGGATGAAGATGCTGAGGATGAAGATGAGGATGAGGATGATGAAGATGAAGACGTAGATGAAGATGAAGAGGATGATGAAGATGTTGAGGAAGATGATGATGAAGATGATGAAGACGTAGATGAATATGAAGAGGATGAAGATCAAGATCACAATGAAGATGATTACTATAAACATAAAGATTAACATGAAGAGTATAACAGCAGTAAAGATGGATGCGAGGGCACCTGTGAAGATAAAGACATTGAAGATGAAGATTACAATGGAATAGAGAAAAAAGCTAGAAGAGGAAGTATAGAAAAAACGTCAAATTATTGCAACGAAATTCAAGAGAATGTTAGCAAACGAAGCAAAATAAACGAAGGCAGGATAAAATATGGATTTCCAGACACACATATGCACACACACAGACACACGCACACGCACCCACGGACACACAAAGATTCACGTATGCACACACATACATATAAGGCGTATGCTTTTGGCAATCATCTGCAAAACTCCGTGTGCAATAAATCCTACACTCACCTCCTTCAATCCTTCGCATAAGATCTTCTCCTTGCCTCCTATCTTGCTCAGTATGGCGCTATGTTCTGAACGAGAGTACATACACCGAATGTGCACACGCAAGCTTTATCAGTCTACAGTAACATTTGAGCAGCATAAGCTGATGAAAGCACTGCAATAGCTGTGCTCGTCGTAAGCCTTAAAAGCATTCCTTTACTAAATGAGTAGTGTAGGCAGTGTGTGTAGCACGTTATGCTTTGTGCACGCTGTGGTGGCCATGTAGTGTGTGCGCTTGTGATGACCATACACTGCGTGTGTTGCGGTGGCCATGCTTTCTGAACGTTTTGGCTTTCTGTGCATGTGCAAATCTCAAACTCTTTCCTAGGCTTTCTAGCTCATAAAGTAATCACAGCATCTTCACTTCCTGTGGATGTACATACACTCAAAACAAACCCTAAAAACCTGGAAAACTGCAGAAAACAGGTATCTTCAGCGAGGAGAAGAGATGCAATTGTTTCACCAGGAAGAGGAAGAATAGATTTGCAGAGATTCATGAAGAATCAGGCATTTTGAGAGCAAATTCACCTTTTTTCAGCAAGACTGGAAACAATCCTCTAATGTGAACATCGTACTCCGTGAGTATAGGAAGCCCCTTGAAGGAATTTCCTGCGAAAAGATATGCAGAATCTTAAGTTTTTGGGTCGAGTAAAGCAGTGTATGTACACTCCATAAACCACACCAAACAGCAGCCAAAAATAGCCTCTGCTACACAATTCACATCATATTAACCTTAAAGATACAGTAAAAAGTAGCATACACACACAGGCAGCCCCATTGGAGAAAAAACCTTCAAATTTTACTATATACAGAAGGCATTACACGATTGCATGTTTCTCTTGGGATATCATGCATACTACCACTCGGAGATGCGCTAAGAATGTATTTTTTGCATCTACAGGCAATCAGAAAGCTGAGGTGTGAAAAATTAAGCTATTGGTGCAGTTTACAGTCAGTGTACATACACCAGCATTCCACGAGAGCAGCTTAATTGAAACTAGTTACATCAAGCATACACAAACAAATCAGGAAATCCACTTATTTCGGGGGAAAACAACTCATATACACACACAAACCCACCAGGATTTAAGAAAAACATAGACTAACAACATAATGCTAACCTAGAAGGTTGCTCTTCACCACCGGGTGAACGTCTACGTTAGAGATTATGCTGATACTCGTTGTATCAATGAAAACCTGTCACACACAAGAGAATCACAAAAACAGCGATGAAGGAGATAGAAGAACAAGAAGAAGAACAAGAAGAAGAAGGAGAGAGAAGATGAAGGATAAGAAGAAAGAGCACAAGAAGGAGAAGAGGAAAAAGATGAAGCACAAGGTGAAGGAGACTAAAGACAGCAGAAGAAGCTAAAAAAAAGAATAAACTCAGACTTACAGCAAAAAAAAAACGCGAAAAGCCAATCATCAATAGGGTTTCACGGATTTAACGCAAATAAAGGAAAAAAAGCAAGAAATTTCAATTTTAAAAATGTTTTGTATGGATAAATCCCAAAAAAAGGTCACCTTGAGCCTATACCCTTTAAATATACAGCAGCCTACAACAAAACCCCGTAATGGGGCACTCATACTGCCGCGAGATGCGTGCAAAAAAGCAAAAAAATCAAAGCCAAAAGGCTTGCAAACTGGGGTGCACACATGAAATTACACGCAAATTCAAAAAAATTGATAAATTCACACTAAAGCTAACAGAGCACACAAAAGCACCCCTTACCACACCCCTCATCATACTCCCCACCGCCATACCCCACCTACCTCCAAGAAAGTAACAAACGGCTCATATGAGTCAACAAAGCCATCCCACTGCTTCAGCCACTCAATAAAAGCACTCCACGACTCTCCCAGCTGAGCCTCCTCTAAGGCTGACTTGCATACACACGATGAGCTCAGCTGCTTCTTCTCATCTACAAGGGCGAGAGAGGAGTTTAAGATGACTTCCTTCCAATCCATATCATTCAAACTAAAGCTGTCTTGCTGCATCTTCTTGAAATCTTCAACTGAAACTTTCTCCCTCTTCTTCATCTTAATCTGTGCAATTTCATCTTCAAGCAAATGATGAACTCTCGACTGCCTGTTTCCGGGAAGAAAACTAGTTCCAAATTTCTCAGCAGAGGAGGGGGAAACATAGCTATTAGCAGCTCCAACAAAGCCTGAGAGGGGAAACCGTATGTGCGTGTGTTGCCTGTGCTGTGTGCACGTGTTATGTGTGCACGTGTTGTGTGTGTTGCGTGTGTTTTTTATTTGTGCGTTGTGTGCGCTGAGTTTGTTGTGTCGGTGTGTGTGCTCTGTGCATCGTCTGCTTTTTCTGCGTGTTATGTGCGTGTGTTGTGTGCGCTCTTCCTGCGATTTGTGCTATGTTTATGTGTGTTGAGCGCGTTGCGTGTGTTGTGTCTTGGGCGTGCATGTGTGTGAGAACCATCTGTGTGTGTGTGTGTTGTGTTGTGTGTTTACTTTTCGTGTACATGGAGTTCGTGTGTGGGCGCATCCGTGTGCTTAAGAGGATGTGTGCATGTACACCTATCGTTACACTCATTTCCTAGCTTAAGATGCCAAACTTGGCCCACCATTCTGCAGCAACTGAGCCAACAGAATGCACACACAGATTTACACTTAAAACCTCATAGTTTGATTCGATTCTTCAGCATTAATAAACACATACAAAGGCATTGATACATAAAGACCTTGATAAACACACACTGAGATACACACACTTATATACTCAAGAGGATATACAATTTCATGTACAGCTTGATACAGCAGCGGAGAGAAAGCAAGACACGCACACACAACACTCTTCCACACATTTCCACACACTCACATGCATACACCATTACACAAACACAAGCACAAGGAACACACCCTTCTGTGGATTCAAATAGTGGGGGAGAAGGTGGGGGCTCAGGAAGGAGTTCCAGTCTAGTGCAGGATCAGAACCATCGCGAAGGCGATAGTCAAACCCTTCGCCAACATTTGACACTTTGCTTCTCGCTGGCACTAAACCAGTGAAGAAGTTTCCAATGTTTCCTAAAGATGAAGAAGAGGAGTGCACACACA
>JADHZB010001133.1:0-10703 GCA_015657535.1 Nephromyces sp. MM_2019 | reverse complement strand
CCCACACACACACACATACCCACACACACACACCCACACACACAGACCCACACACACACACACCCACATACACACACACACCCACACACACTCACACACACCCACACACACCCACACACCCATATATACCCTCACACACACCCTCACATAAACACATACCCCCCCCCACACACACACACACACACACCCACACACACACACACCCTCACACACATACCCTCACACCCTCACACACACTCCCACACACACACCCACACACACATACCCATACACACACACCCACTACCACTGAGTTTTCTTTATCTAAGCGTGTAGAGCTTTCGTATTCTATGCACTAAAACTTCGCTTAAAAGGCTGCCCTATTAAACAAATCGGTGTGTGTACATACATCCCCTCTAAGTTCATCACTTACGCAAAGGAGTGGAGAGAGCTACAACCCTGTTGGAATTACTGATGAGATGAGGCATTCCAGGGATAATATCAGAGACTATGGGACCGTAATGTGTGTGCAAAATTGTCATGTTAACGGGGGCTGCACCCTGTGAAAAAGGGGGTAAAGTTTACCAAAAAGCTTAAGTTTTACACAAACGATCGTATTCATTTAGATGAAGGCGTATGCATATAGAAAAACACACGAAATACGCACACCAATAGGTGAACGGGCACACACACACATGTAAATGCGAGCACACAGACAGAAAACTGCAGGGACACACATACACGCACACACACATACCTTCACTTTGGCTATCTTAGTTTCCTTACGCAATGGCAGATAAGTATCGCCATAACGATAAGCAGTATGATCGTCCGATAAAGTAATCTCAAAGAGATCGTCAGAGTCGATGTATGATAGAGTGAAGGTCAACGCTGAGGAAGAATCAAGCTCAAGGTATTATGAAGGTGTATGTACACTGATCCTTAGCTTAAGCCTATCAAAATTTACTCATATAAACATCACCGTATCGCTCACACAATTCAATTCCTATGTAAAGCACTCATTCCCACGACAAACACACACACTTCAACCTTGTTACACACACTGGCTTTCATCACAAAAGGCTTTCTTCACAAACACACTTCTATCACACCCACACACTTTTATCATACCCACACGCTTTCATTACACTCACATACACCCACGGCAACTAACTCAAGCATAAACACACACGCACACACACACAAGCAATAATAAACACACCTATATATCGGCTGTGGCCAGCCATTACTCCGGGTATCCCAGGAACACTCGATCCTACCGCCTTGTAGCCTTCTTCCCCTTCAGAATATCCTCTAGCAGATTCGAGAAAGATGGGGAAAAACGCACCTAAAAAGAGAAAAAGCATTGCGGCACACACGCACACACACAAAACTGTCTTTAAAGCCTACCACATCCTGCATGGACCATAGCCTGCCTCAGGGTTTATACTAGTATAACACTGCGTAACTTTAGATCCTTTTACCCTACAAAATGCGAGCGTGTGTGCGTGGTTTTCCCAATGTAGGTATCGACCTAATGGTAAAGGTATATAAGCTTGAAAGACTGTGTGCGTGAATCGCTATGCATCATTGTATGCGCACTTAATTTCCACACACGCTAAAGGATGCATAGGGATTATATCAAATGATGTATACCCATGCCTCTGCACACACAGAAAAGGCGTATACCCACACCTTTGCAGAGGCAGAAACGATGGATACCCACATACTTACATACACTAAAGCAATGTACATCCACAAGCTCGCACACACACATCAAAACCAAGCAAGAAAACCCTCGCACACACAAATCAACTCCACATACTCACAAAGAATATGCCCTCTCATATATATACCTTCACACACAGTTCTTACCAGGGGCCGTATGCATTAGGTGCATATCTCCAGCCAAAATAGGCTTCCCTGATTGCGTAAACTTCCCTGCGATGGCCCAGCCATTACTGCCATCCTAACAATAGAGAGAAGGCGTAAAAGCATTGAAACTGACAAAAGGAGAAACACACACACTCTCTTCTTTTCTTTAGCAGAAGAGGATGAGGATCTGCTTCTTCAAAAGGAAGGAGACTATAAAAGTAACTGAAGAAAGATTAACTCGTATGAAGAGGAACAAAAAGACACACAAGCACGCACAATTAGGATGAAAGACCTATACAAGAAGCATTAAAGCCTCCAAGTGTTAAGCTGAGCACTTTGATGGGTGTATATACACGAGTAGGAGGGTGCACATGCATGTAGCCCACCGAGCATATTCGTGTGTGCATGCACTCCAAGGGATTACTGCGTTTATTTATCCCATCGGGTGTGTACATGTGCTTACACACCCCACTGGAAGTGTGCACCTACACAACTGCGTGTGTGTGTGCATTTATCCCCCTAGTCCCACGAGCCGTCTGTACACACTACATTATAAGCTACCCAAATTTCTCAAAGGTGTACGTACACCCGGTAGTCGCACGTTCCACATTCTCAATCCCATCTTTCTCTCTTACATAGACGTTTTTTCCAAGAGATGGAATTTCCTTCACATCATCTTCAGACTCAAAGGAATTCTCCTTAATATCACCCTCTTCAGCATCCCCTTCATCCTCAAAGATTACTTGCTCTTTTTCTGCCTGCTGAGCGTGTGTGTGTGTGGATGAAAAGCGCTGAGCTCTTAATATTTCATCTTCAGAGAAGAGTGACAAGTAATGAGAAAGATTCAGGGTTCCTTCAGCTCTTGATGGTACCTTCAGCTTAGGAAACGCCAACCTGTACGAGGGTGGGGGGGGCTACTAAGGAGAGGAGAACTACTGGGGGGGGGTGGAGCTAGCGGGGAGGGAGGGGGGGGAGCTACTGAGGAGAGAAGGGCGGGAGGAAGTGCCCCATTGAGGTCGCCTATAGCATAAGCTACTAATACGCGCGATGATATGCCTTCACAAACATGAACACACATGAGCTTCAGTCCCATAAGTTTAGAAAGCGTAGCGCCGTGCAAACACACACACTTTCACAGGCAAACACAAACCAAATCTCGCACACATACAAAAAAAATTAACATAGCAGAAAAAGAGGCACAAAGTTAAACCCACAAATACTATCCACAAATACTATATGCACACACAAACATACAGGAAATGAGAAGACACCTCACCTTTTTCCATCTTTATCGTATAAAACTGCCTCATTTGCCTCGCTATTGACAGAAGGAACCCTCTCATCCCTTTGAATAGCTAAATCCTGTAAAGTAGCTCAAAAGGAAAGTGTGAACTACCCAATAAAACGAGGAAGAGGAAAAGGTGAAGCGGAAGAGGGAGAAAAAAGAGGTGAAGAAGAGGAAGAGGAAGAAGAGGAAGATGATGAAGAACAGGGAGAAAAAAAAAAGAGGATGAAAAAGAGGATGCAAAACATAGAGCATGAGAAGAGGGTGTAGAAAAGAGCAAATTAGCAGAAAAAAAAGAAGCGGAAGATGGAAATTAGGCGCAAGAAATTTATAAAGGAGAAAAAAGGCAAGAAAATAAGGCAAAACAACAGGAATGTGAAGAACAGGAGCATGGCTCCCTACTTCTTGCAACTTTTAGCGACAAAACACATTAAAACATACACACACACACACATAAACATACACGCACACAGACACACCATGCAGTAGCGAAACCCAGCAAATATCGCTATACCCTGAACATGTCTTCTGGTAAAGCAGTTTGAAGCAAGCTATACGTTAAATCTAATGGCCATCCACGATTGAGCTGTAGAGCCATCCAAAGTTGCATTAACACACAATCTGAGGCTGAAGTATAAAGACAGAAAAACAATCGGATAGGCACACAAGTGTACGTACACTCAAAAAATTAAAGCCAGAAAATTATCAATGAGCTTCTCACTGCGTGTGCGTGTGTAATCCCCCTCAGAACATAACTTAACAACGCTTTAAAACCCTTATTCATACGTAAGAGCAAACACACAAGGTTTACACACATAAAAGTCTGCGTGCTCGTGCACGTATATGGAGCATCACAGCATACATTATCTTCCCATATAACTAGTAGACATATCGATGGGAATCTACGAAAGTTCAAATAAGCCTTCATACACTCATGAAGCCCAGCTGAAAGGGTAACACACAGATAGTTATACTTATAAACACTAGCATACACACACAGCAACAACTATTGAAAAAACCCACACATTTCAACAACCCAACACACACACATACCCCACACATATATACGCACAAAACACATTTCAACAACCGTGCTCAAATACATACCAACATACACACAAGCGCTACACACATACACAAGCCAACACACACACAAATTTTACAGATATACGCAAGCCAACATACACACCAACATATGCAAGACTCCCATACACACACCAATATACATACAAGCCCAACGCATCTCAAGCAACCAGCACACACACACACCCTACATACACACACGCACACACGCACCAAAGATGAACTAACCTTCCCACTGAAACTTCTTCAAATCAATTGAAAGCAATTTTCCCTCCAGCGGGGCAACCGGAAGATGTCGCATTCCTTCATTAACGCCTAAAACCAGATTTCAAAAAAATACATCAAAGAATGGGGAAAGGATATACAAAAGATGAAGAAGAGACGATAAAACGCATGAAAAATCAGCTAAAAACGATAAAATTAATCACAACAATGAAGATGAACATGATAATGAAGAAAAAGACCAAAATGATGAATTTGAAGACTAAGAAAGCAAGCAGAAAATGAAAATGATAAAGTTTAACAGGCTTAAACTAACTGCGATGAAGTTAAATATGAAGATGACCAGAATGAAGATGAAGCTGAAGACAGCAAAGATGAAGAAGCAGTTTGGCGGGATGTAAAAATAGCATTCAAGATGATGAAGACGACAAAGAAATGCGCACTAGGAATGATAGAAAACCCAACAAGAGAGCTTCAATCTCAAAATCTGCAAAGCAATTATACACACACTAGAAAGATAAACGGCAAGGCACACATAAGTAGCCAACTGCTCTCGTGATGTAAGCCGCCTAAATAACTGCAATCTGCAACTGTATGTACACCCCTGTTTAAGCTTTTCACAGGCAAAATATATAGCTTTTTCATAACAACGCATAGATGGAAATCTGCTATCAATAAGACCCATTTTCCTCATTACTGAGAGGAAGTCATTATAAAAACGGCAAACATAAAATTATGAAAGGCATAAAAATCCATCACTGATAAGGCGCAGCACACACAAACCTTTTGCATAGGACTCAAAGAGATCCTTCATATTCTGGGAAGAAGCCTCATAAGACTGCTTCGCTATTGCAGCCAAATCCATCGCCCTACAGCATACAAGGGATTGTAAATATTAAAATAATCAGTGTATGTACACCCAAGATATCCCATATTAGTCACACCATTCGGAACTGTATATACACCTCAAAAGTATATAGAAGAAATAGCAGTATCACACACTAGAAGGTTGAGAAGCAAATGATATGAGGCACTTGAAAAATGCACGCGCACGCATACGCACAAATACGCAAATCAATACGCAGACGCATACACAAATACACACACGAGGTATCAACACACAAATAAACGCACACGCAGATAAACACGGGCACATAATTGCATGTAAACATGCACATACAAATGCATATACACATATACACACGCATAGATTCGCACACACACCCATGCGCGAACACAATAGCATATATGCATACTCACACAAATACACACACACCTTAAAACACATATACACACACACACACACCTGCAAACACATATCCACACACGCATACCCACACACACACAAAAATATATCTTACCCAAAAAACCGGTCAATTTTTAGGCCTGCCGGTCCCACAATTTCACTGAGCTCTCCTTTAGCTATCGCTTTATACAATATCACCTGCCATCTCTCTGGGATAAAGAATACGTAACTCACATAGACATTCCTAGATCATATATCACAACACACACACCTAGGACATACATAGTAACACACATACCCCCAGAATATATATCAAAATACACACACACCTAGATCATACATAGCAACACATAAGCCCCCAGATCATATATCACAACTCATACACACCTAGGCCATATATATATCACAACACACTTAAACCCTTCAATGTTATTCACCTGTGGCGGTTACAAAGCCTTGAGCCATCAATAGATCAAAATCTGCATACATAGTTGGTATTCTCAGCAAATGAGATTGTGTATGCGTGTGTACCCTTGGGGTTACACTACAGGCTATTCTCATAGATTTGCTTGCTCATGAAATAAAAAGAAAGTACTTTATTGAAAATACACAATAAAAGACACACACCAAAAGACAGCCTAAAGGCATGCAAAAAAAGCGATACAATGCGCAAATACGCACAACATGGCTGTACATATAGCTCAAAAAAACATATACATACTTCACCATTTTCTGCAAAGATGTGAGGAACTCCCCTGCCATCTCTTAAAATCTTCACAGGCTCTCGCAGGCCGTCAATCTGTGCGTTAATTAACAAGAAAAACCTCATTGAGAGAGAAAACTTCTTCCTCATCTACTGTATATACATGAAAATATCTAGTTAAACACACAAAGACAGCGTGATGCTCATCCAATGTTATGCTTATCCTACAGTAAACACACAAAAAAAGTACGAGAATTTCTCACACACATTAGCATACACTCTAACATAGTAATGCACACACCTACACACTAAAAACATGAAAGCTTACATTGCCACCTAAAGGCACACTTTGGCATAGAGAAAATCATAAAGAACACACAAAAAATGGCGAGCATACAACAAGCAGTTTCTCAGCATGCCAATCTCAAGAACGACACACACACAATGAGAATGAGACAAACACTGAATACGAGACACATATACGCTGTGCATAAGATACGCACCCTGAGAATGAGTCACACACGCTGAGGATAAGACACACACTCCAAGCACATCACACAATCCAAGAGCAACACACACTCCACGAAAAACATACCCAAATCGGTACATCACGATATTAGCACACCCTAAAAAAGCTCACATACTTCATCAACCCCTTGAAGGTAGCCGCACACAAACCTCTAGTTTCTGGCTCCAATAAGACTCAGGCACGGTAAAGAACTTCTCTACAACCGGACGTAAAAGCACTCCGCCGAGCGTTCCAAAGATGTAGCGCCTATCGGCGAAATACTGGAAGACACGCGAAGCACTTAGATAAATATAGAGGCACACACACATACAGAAGGAGGCTCTTAGCTACAAACATAGGGTTGATCTTACAATCGTCTGAAGTTGTATATGGGGTACCTTTCACAAGTTTACAGCCACACTCTCTGATAAGCAGATACTCTCACTAAAACTCATCAAAGCAAAAAAAGAACACACACTGCAAAATCACAGCAAAAAAGGAAGAAACACACACACATACCCACACACACATACAATAAGCACATACAATAAGAGAACCCAGACGCATAAAAGATCAGTCTCACTACAGAATTGGCCCATAAAAGTAAGGAAAAGTAAGGCTACCACTTTTTTAAACATACAAATTCATAAAACCCTCAATAACGCACACACTTCCAAGAATATTATTAAACAGTGATCAGTGTAAACACACTGAACTTCTAATCGCTTCCCGCAAAAACAACATATTAAAATCCCTTCTCTTTCATAGCAGCAATCGGCATACTCCTTCTATCCAAAACTCCTCCCCATTCTAACCTACTGAACTACGACAAGCTGTCCTTATACCCCCTTTCTTCACTTATTACAATACCTCACGGGGCACATACTGAACTATAAGCAGCCCGGCTATGACGGGAGGCAGGACGGCCGAAAAAAGCACCGAAGCCTTCATATTTGCTCATCAAATAGTCTGCACACACAAGGAGCAAACAATATGGTAGGAAAACCAAAACTTGGTATTCTAAACACAGAAAGTTAGAGCAGAAGGAAAAGGAGAGGATGCAGCAAAATAGGAGGAAGACGAAAAAAAAGAAGAGGAAGCAGCAAAATAAGCTGAGGCAAAATAGCAGGAAGATGAAGCAAAATAAGATGAAACAAGTAAAAACAAGGAAGCAGAGTAAAGAATGTAGTAATGAATTGCTCATCAGTCAAATAATAAACGAGTATCCTAGCAGCAAAAGCCCAGTAAAAGCACACCACATTAGCTACAGATACAGTTATGGAGTGAAAAAATTAAATTACGGCAAACTGCTTTACTTATATCTACCCTCTTGAATCCCTAATAATGTGTCAGGGCTTCATCGTTTGAGTGTATTCATCCGCCCATTAATTGTGCTCTTGCTGCAAAGCTAGACGTCTTGCAGACATAATGCTGCTTTGGGTATCACATAGCACAAATTCAGGGGTATATTGTACCCACTGTGCGAGAGCTTTAAAGGATAGCTACATTTGAGTGCATAACTAGTCATCTCCTGAAAAAGGTTCTACCACAAAGGCGCCTAGTCCCACATTCATGGCCGAAAACTAGCAGCTTTCAAGGAAAATCTTGCTTTAAGGATTTTAAAGCAAAACGAAGTGCAGAATTTAGAAGCAGAATAACATTTCTACGTTAATCATACTAAGCAGTTGGAAGCGAAGTCGAGGCCGACAATCTTTGAGCTGCTTCCGACCGAAATTAAAACCCTCAAATAAAAAAAAAGCTTGCACACACACATTGTTTATTTGGCTACATGGCTTTTAAAGAATCTCTATCGGTACTACAACTAACAAAAATATTATCACACAGCCATAGCAAATTGGGAATGGATCCGCCACTACTTTTTCAACAAAGCTACTCCTCGGTGTGCAGAGCAACAGCAGCTTCGCTTCTAGAGAATAATTCTAATGGAAAATACGGGTACTAAAGAGGTACCCTCAATAACTCAGTCAAACCATTGAAAAGCTCCATAGTGTGTGTAATCCCTATCAGAATATCCACTGCAATTCAACTCGCTAGAAGAGCGAGGTAACATAGTTGCAACATGAGATAACCAGCAGCAGAAAAGCTTCACTCGCTAGGTAAAAAACAGTGCATTTTATCAAAATTTCCTAGTCGAGAAGGAATAGCTCATCGAAATTTTTGCAGCAAAATAGTAAAGTTGCACAGCAGCCAGTAAGATATCAGGTTCTTCCAGTTGCGTACCAAAGATGCATGAAGCTCATCATAGCGGATTCGATGAGCCAGCTTCAACCCACTAGATACACCACTATTCTACCTCACTAGTAATATTTGCATTTCCTAAATTCCTGGTAGGATAGACATTTCTAGCAGCTTCACGGTGGAATCAAAGGTTTTAATACGGTGCATAAAACAACTCACATGCTGATTATCATAAGACACACACTCCATGAGAGCATAAGAGACAGATTTCAAACTAGCTCTAGGCACATACTCCAAATTAATACTAGAAAAAAACTCCATGACACCACAAGATACACACTCCACATTAACGCTAGAAAAACCCTCCGTGACAGCACAACGCGCACACTCCGTGATTGTTCTCACTTCTCCCAGTTTCTATGGCAAGCACCCAAAAGTGAAGACATCAAAACCGTACGAGCATTCTTCATCCATTCAAGCTCTAAAATGCTTCATATAAAGATCTCACCGTCTTCGTCTTTATGAGCTGGGAAAACTAAGGAGTCCTCCGGTAAATTTCGACGAAAAAAAAAGAAGAAACACTTATGAAGAACACACACCAGCACTCCCTCAGACTCTTCAAGAAGCATAAAAAACGCTAGAGCTACAGGGATACTTGGAATCTTCCGCATTTCAAACAAAAAAAAAAGCAGGAGGATGAAATAAAGGCATTAGCAAAAGAAGGGATTTCTCAAAGGAACACTAATAGGGGAGTGCGTTGCAAATGACAGGTCTAAATTTTCCAATCGATGAAGAGAGTATAGTCGCATGGGCTGCCGGAAAAACGCTGAAGTCACACAGTACCAGGGAATATATGTCAGACCGCCTGTAGGCAAAAGCCGTTCGCGTGCTGGAAGCACACACTCTACACGTGAACCGAAGGAATTGGCTTCAGACTGTCAGAGGCATTATATTGCACCCCAGCGTGACGTGTGGATCTAATCGTGGTATCTGGACACCGTGGCTTAGTCTAGCATAGATTGGATACCTTTGTGTGAGCTTCTGTGGGTTGTGGAACAAATCGTGGTATTTGGGCTCCGCGGCGTGCCAAATGGGCGCTAGGCCCAGCCCTACTTACTGTAGGCCCTTCATCACCGATTTATGTTATACATGGGCTTCCAGGTAGCTACAGTGGAATGTTAACCCTTCCACGGCCTACCTCGGCGGAGTGGTTAGCGAACGTGGACTTCTTTAAAAACATGTCTGTCGCTATTGACAAGGCGCTCAGCTCCTATTCATCTTTGAACTCTACCTAATCGGTTCATTCATGCAATTTGTCTGGTGGGAAAGCGCGGCGTCTTTTGGGCAAAAGTTGATGGTAGCATGGGCATGTTTGTATGCAAAGGGAAGTTGACGGTTCATTGACCATAAGAGCAGCTGAACCTTAGAACAACACTAACAACTAGAGTACGCTAAACCCCATGCTAGTTTGGTGACAGAAGTGGGATACTCGGAAAAGCTAGTGACTCGTGGTTCGTCTGTTATTCCGCACTGCGGCAATTCACAGATGCAAGCATTCGATGTACCTCCCCGTTTACCAACCAATGCCAATCTCAAGTTCGTT